>PVKA01006039.1:0-86332 GCA_004027165.1 Ctenomys sociabilis | reverse complement strand
AGAAGCTACATATTTAACCAACTGTAAATATTACATACTGCTTATGAAAAGACTTCCCTCTCTGAACTTAATGGCAGTCAATAACCCTAAATAAACTATGAAGATTTTTGTTTTTCAATACGCACTAGGCAATACTGTATTTAGTAACTATGTGGTTTCACTAGGTTTTAATTCCTCAGTAAACAGGAATTGAGCCTTCAGGATTGTGGTTTGTGAAATTAGGGTGTGTTTAGATTTGGAGACTGCCCAAAATTCATTCACATCTAGAAGGGAAAGCCCACTGCCAAACACATGCAATCAGGGGAGAAAAAAGATTACATTCTAAATACAGTTTGTATAACAAATACTTCCATCTGTTTCATAGAGATCAAATACAACTACTTTAAAACAGTCCAATGACATTTAAGCATCTGGCAAAAAGAAAGCATGTATTTATGGGAAAAGATTCAGGTTAGCAGGTTTGTTTTTTTTTTCGCTCAAGGATAAGTAGTGGAAAGCTAAATAAGATTATTCCTTTTACATTTAATAACAAAAATTGAATTTAAACATTAGTTTTTTTCTATATAAAATTTACATATCTTCCCAAATGCCATTATTCAACTAAGGCAAAATCAAGGTTCTGTTCAGATATCTTTCAAACCCTGTTTCAAATACTTATACCAAAAGTTATAGTTATAGCAAACCATAAAGTTTAAAATATTTCTAGAAAGGATTCAACCCAAATCTAAGAACACGCTCCTTGATTTTGGCTCTGGAGACACCTGCATACAGAGTCACATGTTCCACGTGACTCACATGCCAGGTAAGAGCCTAACTCACAAAACCTCAACCTTGGGCTGGAGGATAGTTCAGTGGCACAGTGCCTGCCAGGCAAACACAAGGTCCTGAGTTCAATTCCTGGTACCAACCCTTCTCCCCCTAAAACCTCAACCTTCACTATAATCTGTGCTGGTTACAGCTTCTCACCTGTCAATTTAAATTCTGGAACCCACTCTGAGATAATAGACTGGGAGGGCTCGGCATTGTCTCCTTCACAGTGAGCACAAAATTAAGTACTAAATGGACTGCAGGATGAAGAGGGCTCTCCTCGGGGGCCAGGGAGATGGCTGTGTCTCCTGCCAACTCTGTTAGGCCAGCTTGCCTTTCCTCTATCCTGATGCACTGTTGTCGCACATGGACTTCGAGTGTGTTCTGCGCACCTTGTCCAGCCATGGCTCACCTGTGCTCTAACAGGACCCTGCCAACAAGGACACTGGGGACTCCAGGCAGCATGCCCACCACCAAATTTGACTCATATGCCTGACAACCTGCTGTAGGTTGTTGCTGCAGGTGTGCATTCTCCTGCTCACTCAAAGGGCACTGACTAGTTATCACCCAGGAAGTCCACTGGGCACACCATACCTTGCCCAGTGCGATGCACAGTCTAGAGAGCAGAGCCCCTTCTAAATCACCCCACTGCCCAGCTCTACGGCGCCATAAGAAGCATCTTTGCTTTCATCCATTGTCTCATCACAGGTAATTATTCATCCTGATAAACTAACTTGTTCGTACTACTTGTTGGTTCTGCCAAAACTGAATCCATACCAACAGGCTACCAAATACATGAAGCTTCCTGCTCCATGGACTCCCACACCTACTCTCACAGCCCATACCCAAAGTGTCATTCAACCCCACTGGCTTTTTCTTCAACTATTTCTAAAATCAAGACCACTTCTCAGCACCTCCATTGTTTCCACTGAGACGTAAGTTAACCATCATCATCTTTTAACTTCTCAAGTCTGCTGACCTGCTACCTGGTCTCCCACTACTCTATTCTTTAGTACCACAGCCTTCCTTTTGAAACATGAGTCCTCAACTCAAAACCATTACCTTTCTGGTTCACTTAAGAGTAAAAGTCAAAATCTTATAAAAGCCCACAAAGCCCTGGAAGATCTGGCCTTACCACTGTTTCTCTGACAATCCCTACCATATTCCCCCTCTCTCATGCCAGGACAGTCATGTAGGCCTGTATGGTTACCCACACCTCAGACAGGGCCCTGCCTCATAGATTCCGAATGGCTTTTCTTTCTTATTTCTTGCAATCTCTGAGTCCTTTTTGTTGTGGTTATTTATTTACTTATTTTATGTATTTGGTACAGAGTCTCACTACACAGCTTGGACTCATACTGATCCTCCTGTTTTTAGTCTCCCCAGTGTTGGCATTACAGGTGCACCCCACCATGCCCAGACTCAGTGGCCAGCTCAGTGCACCTGGGGGCAGAGCTGCTGTGGTACTGGGAATCAAACCTGGCACTTGGTCTGCTAAGCTATCTTGCTGGCCCTCAAGGGATATCTTTTACGTAATGCTAATGCTTCAAATTGTACTCAACCCTGAGTTTCCTTATTTTTTTTCTGCATAGCACCCATTATTTTAAAATTACAAACGTATTTTGGATTTAAAAATAACTATACTGACTTCTCACAATGCTAGGTCATATTTAATGATTAGAATCATTATCTTGTGACATTTACATATAACATTTTGCAGAAAAGAAGATTATTTAAAAGGGATACACATTTAATTATTTGGTAATAAATACAAGAGTAACTGTTATTAACTGTGAAACAGATGCATTCCTTAACATTATACTACAGATACGTTTCTACGAGTTGGGATTTATTTTAACTGCATTATAGTAGCACTTTCCAGACTATATAATGTTTGTTTATTAACAATTTAATTGAAGAAAATATTTAGTTAACAATGCCCTTCTCTTTTAAGATTTCCTTTTAATTAGGTATATATTGTAGCTCTGAGAAATTTTATTTTCTCACTTTAACATTTTTTTCTCAATTTATTTGACCATGCAATTTTTTTACAATAGTGTTTCACCAAATACAGTTTGGAAAACAAAATACTGAGGGACATACTTTTTAAAAAAAAATGACTAAATTTCTTTTCTTTTATTTTTTTCAGCAAAACCTAGACTGTACATAACACAGATCATATTTCCCCCACAATAAGACCTAATTGGAAAACAAAGGACAGAGACAGGCCAGTCTTGATCAAGCTGTCACTGCCTCCCCTGCCCGCACTATTCTCTTGCTGAGGGGCTGCTCAGATCACAGGTGAGCAAAGAAGAGCCGGGCTGTTAAAGTCATAACTCTCCATATTTTAAATCCCTTACTGTCTCAATTGAAATAACCGCTGGGAAACTTAAAGGGCTAGAATTCTCTTTGATCCGTCATCCATTATTCTTCTCACTCTTTGGGGGCTGGACACTAAGACCAGGAACTTATAAACGACTGCATGCATGAGAAAAATTAGAACATGATCAACACTTTCCTTGGGAAAGGTGGAGGCTCAGGAAAGACTAAATTTACATCTCAGGCTGATTCTTGGCACAAAGGCAATCTATAATCATTATCATCATCATCAAAACTAGTAAACCCCAGGGAAGGAGATTCAAAGGGAATGATAAGCCAGTAGAAACTGTCCCTGAAAGAGACCCTGCATGTACATACTACTCAAAAACTTTCAATTCTTTTTTATCTTTTATTTATTTGATACAGGGTCCCACTATAAAGCTTGGATTCTTAGTGATCCTTCCTGTCTCAGCCTCCCAACCCTGGGATTATAGGTATGTACCATCGCACCAGGTTCTGGGGCTGGCCCAGCATGTGGTACTGTGGGAATCGAACCTGGGTCCTTGCACTTGCCAGGCAGGCACTTAGACCAGCGAGCTATCTCCCCAACCAAGAAAACCTTTTAAAAAGGATCCAGAAAAAAATTCTGGAGCTAAATAAACACTATAGTAATGGAAATGAAAAATTCAGTAAAGGGATTCAAAGATAGATTTGAGTAAGCAGAAGAAAGCATCCATGAACTGGGACTATAGGACAATGACAAGCATCGAGTCAGAGAAGCAGGAAAAGACTAAAAAGTAAAAAGAGCTGGAAGCACCTGTGGGCCACAATCCATCCAATCAAACATGCCTTGTGGGAGTGCTAGAAGAGGAAGAAGCTTAGAAAAGTGGCTTAAAATATTATAAATTTGATAAAAAGTGTGAAGACAAAAATCTAAGGCATTTGACAAACTCCAAGACAAATCCAAAGGGCCCCACACAGAGGCAGACTATGCTAAAATGTTTGAAAGATGGTAACAGAATTTTGACAGCAGCAAGAAAGAAGCAATTCATTATAAACATGGGCTAAGCACAGAACTCATCAAAACCTGGGAGGCCACAAGTAGCGTGTTATATTCAAAGCACTCAAACACTGACACAAATAAATAAAAATTTTAAAAGATTAGTGAAGAATTCTATATATGTCCAGGAAGATTGTGAAAAGTTAGGAACTAATTATGACATTTGCAGATGCACAGATGATTTGGGAATTTATTATTGCTGGAAAACACTGAAAGAAATGCTTGGGGCCAGGGAGATGGCTCAGTAAAATAAGCGCTTGACTAGCTAGCCCAAGGGCCTGAGTTCAATCCTCAATTCAGCAAAGAAAAAAAAAAAGAAATGTTTAAGGGAATCCTTCAGGAGGAGATGAAAGGATGGTAGACAGGAATATGACACTGTATGAAGAAAAGAATCACAATGAAGATTTGAGCATCACAGCCATGTTAACTCTCAACATCAGTTTTTCTCAATAGATGAAGACAAAGCAAAGTCTCCTTGTGACTGTTACACACCACAGCCCCCAAAGACTATCTGAAGAAAGGAAACCTAGCTTCAGAATGCGGAAGACTCAGCTGTTTTCTGGGAAGCAGGAGGGACAATGTTCTTCCCTCTTCACTTAGTTTTATGGTTTCCTTAAAACCATAAAAACAATCAGAAAAACAAATATCTTTAACCATATGGAAAATATTATTCTACATAACTACTGCATAATGGTAATATGATCTTGTTTTTGTTTTCACTGTATTTATATTTATATTCATTTATAGCACAAAGAAACATCACAAAGGTCAACATTGTATGTGAAATAAGTGATGTGAAACATTGACAGCTTCAAACTATCAATTTTCATAATTCTTCTTGTCTAGGTTGACTTGGCCAATAGCTGCACTCAGATGCCAGATCATTCTGAGTGCACTCAAGTGTTGAACCTATTAATATCTTTGGCAATCTATTAAAAGAGTTTCTCTACAATGAATGATTATAGATACAATTTGTAGATCATATGTAATGTGGACATCTTATTAATGGTGCTTAGTTGGCCATCTGCTCGTCTGTTGGTCCATCCATCTGTCCATCCATCCATCCATCCATCCATCATGCATCCATCCATCCATCCATCCATCTGTCCATCCATCCGTCCATCCATCCATCTGTCCATCCATCCATCATCCATCCATCATCCATCCATCTGTCCATCCATCCATCATCTATCCATCATCCATCCATCTGTCCATCCATCCATCATCCATCCATTCATCCATCCATCCATCATGCATACATCCATCCATCTGTCCATCTATCCATCCATCCATCCATCTGTCCATCCATACATCATCCATCCATCCATCCATCCATCCATCCTTCCTTTCTCTCTTCCTTCCTTGCCTCTCTCCCTCCCTCCCTCCTTTCCTCTCTCCTTCCTTTCTAATTTTGAAGTATAAAGGACCGAACACAGAGCCTTTACACCAAGCTACATGTCCAGGCCTTTTTATGGTTTGTTTTGACACAGAGTTTTTCTATATTGTTAAACCACTAAGACTAGCTCCAAATTCATGGTCTTCCTTCCACAGCTTCCCACAGTAGTGGGATTACAGGTGTGCACCACTATACCTGGCTCAGGATTGCTTTCTAATGAGCTTGTACCAGTTTATATCAAGAAAGCTTGTAAAAGAGACTTTTTTATTCATGTTCTTTGGGATTTGATACAATTAAGCTTTTTGATTGGAGATGAAGACAAGAAAGTTCATGGCTGTTTTCTTTTGATTTTCTTTACTACAGAGAATATACATTTAATGTTTACTGAACAAATAAGCATATTTTCTTTGAATTGTCTTTTTATACCTTTTGTATTTTTTTGAGTTTTTGATAAATGCAAAAAGTTTTATAAATTCTAAGTCCAAATTGTTGAGTGGTCTGTGTAGCACATGCTCTTTATGCAACTTTTGGTTTATCTAATAAATTTGTCTATGTGAATATTTAGTTTGAATACAATTGTTCAATTTGTAATAAAAGTATCAATGTTTTAAGGAATTTCAAAATATAGAACTGTTAAAAACTTACAGAGAATCATCAAAAGACAATTATAATTTAAAAATAAATATTATTCACTGGATAGGCGGCATAAAGATGACCACAAAAAGGGCCACCGAAAGTATGTAATATCCAAGCGAAAGAAAAAAAAAAATCAAATGAACAGAATTTAAGGATCTATGATAAAATGTTAAAGGTGGCATTCTTGCATTATAAGGATACACTTGTGACAATAGGGAAGGAATAATATTTCAATATTGAAAAATTTAAAATTGAGTAATTCCCAAAGGTGAAAAGAATCATACAGAATCAGAAAGTCAATCAAGCTCAATACTGAGAAAACCATACCAAGACATAAAAACAACTGATTAAAATCAGACGAAAACAAAATCACAAAATCAGGAAGGGGAGGGGAAATGACCTTTTTCATAGGGTATGCCAGTGCAGGCAGACTTTCATCAGGATCAATGTAGACCACACATAAGTGGAACTTCTTTACTATGTTAAAATTTAAAAACTGTCAGACCAGATTTCTCTTTCTCTCTCTCTTTCTCTCTCTCTCTCTCTATCTACCTATCTATAGATACACGTGTGCACACACACACACACACATTTAGTACAGGGTCTCACTGCACAGATTGGACTCATAGTGATCCTCCTGTTTTCAGCCTCCCAAGCGCTGGGATTATAGGCAGGTGCCACCACGCCCAGACTCAATCAACGTCTCAGCACACCCTGGGAGCAGGGCCAGCTCAGCAGATGGAGGATCAAACCCTGGTCCCTGTGCCTGCCTAAGCAGGTGCTTTAGTTCACTGAGCTATCTGGCCAGCCCCAGACCAGAACTTCTATATCCAACAAAAATATTCTTCAATAATAAAGACAAAACTAGAGACATCTAAGAATACAGAAAATAAACAAAGTTAAGCATTGGAAATATTAATATCCAAAAATTTTAAAAATATACCTCCAGGCTGGTGGGAAATGATACGGAAGAAAACTTTAATCTTAAAGAACAAAGAAAGAGCTTTAGGGCTGGGGAGATGGCTCAGTGGAATAAGTGCTTCTCTGGCAAGTGCAAGGGCCTGAGTTCAATCCCCGATTCCTCAAAAAAATAAAAATAAAAAAACAAAGCTTTAGAAATGAGAAAATGTATGTAAATATAAACATTATATTTGTTATTTTAATACAGATATTTAGAACAAAAAATGGCAATAAGGCATTATAGACTTGTAGGTGCATATAGATAAAACCCACATCTCAACTAAAACATTAAGTATAATGGGATAGACAGTCCTCAGTATGCATGAGGCACTGGGCTCAATCTCTAGTACCACTGAAATGTAAAACATAGGCTACATGTATGGCTCAGTGGCAGAGCATGTGCTTAACATGTGTGAGGCCCTAAATTCAACCCCCAAGCTCATACACCCTTCACAAAAGATTAGATATGAATATTAAATTTTCTAGACCACTACTAAAAAAATGTGTCCTGTCATCCTGGCTCTGCTGGGAAGACTTTGTTTTGTGAGAAATCCTCCCTTTCTCACTCCGCACCATCTTGGCAGCTGCTCTTTCTTAGGGGCCATTCCATCCACAGGTGATGTACAAGGCAGTGGTCACTATGATGTTGAAGAAGTCTCCACAGTTGATCAACTTAGGCTAGAACTTGTTATTTAAAAAATAAAAAGCACAAGGGCCAGGGGTGTAGCTCAGTGGTGTAGCCCCTGCCTGGCTAGAGTAAGGATCCAAGTTCAATTCCCAGTAGCAAAAAATAAAATAAAATTTAAAGAAAAGACAAAAAACTAAATCAGTCTCTTTTAAAAAAAAAGTACATGATGAAGTAGAAGCAGTTAAATATGATTGGACAGGGCAAAGAGAAACTGGTCATCTTCATCAACAACTGACCAGTTTTCAGGAACTTTAAGAGTATTACAACATGTTGGCCAACACTGACCTCACCTACCACATCGGACTAGGTGCAGGATGCGGAAAGTAGTACAGAGTATGTAGTCACTCAGACATGACAGCTTCATATCCAAGTATGATCCCGGTCATTCTGCTGTCACTAGAAGCATACCAGACAGTTGAAGTATAGAGCGCTTTGCATGTAGAAGGGGTTGGGCTCAAGCTCCACCCAGTACTGGGGAATAAGAAGCTTTGGGACAGGAGTACAGAAAAGGTGGAAATGGTCTAAGTATGTTATATGCAATTATAAGTATGCCAAAATAAAATCCATTATTTTGTGTAACTGATAAGTCCCAATGAAAAATTCAAAAAAGTAGCATGCCAGAATAGACCAGTGAAAAGCAAACCATGCAAAACAATTTGTAACAAAACCTACCAGTGCTTACATAAATAAGTACCCTTAAAACATGCACATAATCCAAAATGAAGCAGAAAATGGTAATCAGAGCAACTAAAAAGGTAAGTAACAAAACAAAAAAGACCCAAACTGTGACAATAACTATGCTCAGTGCTGACAACGGAAATTCACAAGAAGGAAAAGATTAACAGAGTACATAAAAAGACAACCAAATATGTGTTGCCTACCAATAATGTAATGCAAACACAGCAACACAGTAAGCCAGAGGTTTTACACAGAACAAGGAAAAACTTCGCAAGCAGCATCATAAACTGAGAAGCTCTATTTAGTTGAATTTCAAGGCAAAGAGAAAAACATTTCATAATGACAAAAGCAACACAGAACAGAAAAACAAAACCATTTTAAGTAATATATATATATTGCATATATATGCCTCAGAATACATTAAAGGAAACTGAAAGAATTCAAAGGGAAAACAAAACATACCATAATAACTTTAATACTCCTAAAACCACTAGCTAAATTGAGTTATTGTCTGCACCCACATCCTCTCCTCCTGCCCATTTTTACTTACACTACTCTTTACCTCGAATATGCTAACTTCTCTTCTCCGCCTCTTAATATCAGCAAACCTTTCTCCCTGCTTAGAACACCTTCTCTTTCTTCTTGCGTGGCTCCTCCTCCGATGCCATGTCCCTTCTTCACAGACATGTTCCCAATGGACCGTTCTCTCACCACAGCTGCAGCTGTGTGTTTGTGCCTCTCTTTCTGCTCTGAGAGTGTATACACAGTTGAAAACCAACATTTACTAAGGGCCTTCATCTCAAGAACTCTTAGATATCAAAGCCAGAGGCTACCATTACCTAGCACAAATCTTGGCACAGTGCTTGTTGTGGCTAGCATTGTGTAAATATTTTTCAATAAACATTAATCTTTTCTTTTTTGGTACTGGAAATCAAACTGAGGACCTTACACTTGTCAGGCAGGTGCCCGTGCCACTGAGCTATCTCCCCAGCCCCTATATTTCAATGAAAATATCTCTCTCCTCTTTTTCTTTTCCTCCTTTCGTCCTCCTCCCTCACTACCTTTCTCTTCTCAGTATGAACATTATCTGAATGTTTCTTAAAAGAAGGACTGAAGATGTTTGGTTGGAACGTAAGAGGGTCCATGATTTTTTGGACAAGAGAAGGTGGAAACAGAAACTGGAGAACACAGGTTCAGGTGGCTTGTCTTCACATTTTCTCAAGCTGGGTATCTGGGAGAACATTTGAAAAAAGAGTTTGAGCCACATGCCACAGATTGTTCCATTGCGTTTAGCTCTTATTTCTTTTTTAATTTTTATTTATTTATTTATTCTTTTTTATTTTATTTTTTATTTTTTTATTTTTTTGGAACCAGGGATTGAACTCCAGCCCTTGCACTTGCCAGGGAAGCGCTTATTTTACTGAGCCATCTCCCCAGCCCATTCTTATTTCAAAGAACTCTCTCTCTCTCTCTTTCTTTCTTCCATTGTTCAAAAATCATTACATACATATTAAATAGTTCAGAGAAAACATAAATCTTCTATTGTAGTTAGATGGGGTTGCTGGACTTTCCTTATCAAGTACGCTACAAATGAAAAGAAATGCCCAGAATCGTGATCCCCCTTTATGGCAACAGTAATCACAGATTTCATGGAGCTGGAACCAGAGCTTTTGATGCTATGCCCTGTCTTATTTAGGGCGACACAGAAAGAACAGATTGTGGGAACCCTTATTCATGTTATAAGGTAACAAAACTGCAGCCTGTTTGAAGCTATTACATAGTAAAACTTAAGACGTTCTATTTTAATGGCTATTAGTCAGATATTAGTTGAGAAGTTACACATGAAAGGCCGAATCATCAAATTTAAGAACAATAAAAACAGAATCACAAACTGAACCAGTGGCAGCTAACAGGTGTTTCTAAGTGCTTCTGCGCCCTTCAAGTTCTTCTAATGCAATGTTTTTCTTAGTGTGACAGTATAAGGAGCTAGGAACATTAAAAAGTGACTAGATTAAGACATTAATGTCCTAATGATTGGGATTAAAGCCCACCTACAAGAACCCAGAGAGCTTCCTTGCCCCTTCTAATGTGTAAGTTTACAACAAAAGGATCAACATCTATGGACCAAGAAGCGGGCCCTTCCTTATGAGACGCAATTTTCCAGTCCTTAACGTGGAACCTCTAAGCTCCTAGAACTGTAGGAAATCAATGTCTGCTGTATACAAATCACCAAATCTGCAGTATTTCTGCTACAGTTTTCCTCTTTTTTTTTTGTATACAACCCTGTGTTTGTCAGGCAGGCTTTGTATTGTTGTATACCTCTGGCCCTGTGTTTGCTGTAGGAATTCAAACAGACTGATTCTATTTTTATACAGTAGGACTACAGGAACTTAAACATAGTGAGGTCCATAAGACGGCAAGATAGGAGAGACCATCTTCACTACCCTCACAGAAAGTTCAATTAGCAGCGATACACAAACAATAAAGCCTTGCTGAAAGACCACAAATTGAGAATAACTCTTAGTTACTAGGGTGGTTCATAGAATAAGGAAAAACAAAACACCCTCATTTCACCTTTATCCTTTTGTTGCCTCTCCTAAGTCAGCACAGCACCCACACAGGCTGGGAAAGCAGTCTCTACAGAGGGAAAACAGAACCAGGAGTAAACAGCCAGGTTCTCCGGCATTCCAAGATGCTTTGGAAGAATCCTACTCTCAATTCCCCCTTATAGGGAATGCAAGGGGAAGTGGCACATGCAGACAGCCTGGGGTCACACACAAAACCCAAGGAGCCAAAATCCACAGCAAAGAGCAAGTCGATCTTCTGTTTACCCACCAGTAATAGCACCAATCAACCACCAGCTAAAAGTGGAGCTCTGCAAAGCTCTGCTGGTTGCTCACAGGAGCTTTATCTGGCTTGAATCCCTAGATGAACAGCATCCTTGATCAGCCATGAACCGTAACTCAGGGCCTCACCCATGGAAGATGACTACTGCTGCAGAGAATTACAGTAAAGAGTAGGGGCTGGTGCCAACATATTTGGGAGTTTAAAAAGTTCCTGGTCAAGATTCAAAATGCCCCCCCAAAGCTCCACTGAGTCCTGGAGGCAAACCTCAGTCACGCATTTCCACCGAACATAGCAGGTGATCGCTTTCGTCCTGACCAGTGACTGCACCTGACATCAGGGTCATTCACATAAGGCTGTGACACTGCTAAACTCCAACAGTCATGTGATCCAGCCAGGGAGTATGCCCCTGGCCTGAGACAAAACCACTGCAATGTGTATGGCACAGCTCAGCCTGAGTGGAGAGCATAGACAGCTGCCCAGCCTGAACTCAGAGCAAAGAAAGCAACGCACAGACCTAGAAACCTGAAAGCAACCTCTCTTCACCCACAGTCTCTAGCAGCTTCATCAGCTAGAAATCACAAACTAGACTAAACGGTGAAGGCCTAGCCCCGTCAAAACCTGTAAACAGTGGTCAGCTACCTCCTAAGGTAGACAAGCACCAACGCAAGGATACAAAGACTTAGGAAAACGTGAAACTCCAACTAACTGAAGTTGGATCCGTGAAATGACAAAGAATTCAGAATACTCCTCTTAAAATACAGTGAACTATAAATTATATAGATGAAAAAATTAAATAAGACTTGGAAAACAATGTATAAACACACACAAAAAAATGTATGACAGAAATAGAAACAGTAATTTTAAAAAGGAAATTCCAGAGATGAAAAACATAAAAAGAATTGAACTATAAAACACAGTAGGAAGCTGCCACAGTGGGTGTGATCAAGCTGAAGAATCAGTGACAAAACATTTGTGATTATCCAATGAAAGGAAAAAAAAGAAAAATAATAGCTAAAGAAAGCCACCAGGGTTATGGAATACCATCATGACCCCTAACCAATGCCCAGTAGGAATTTAAGAGAGGGGATAATAATAAGGGCCAGAAATCCTGTTTAAGGAAATAATAACTGGAAGCTCAACCTAATTTGTGGAAAGATGTTAACATCCATATATAAGAGGTTTAAAAGATTTCCAATCAGCTTCATGGAAAGTTTCCCTTACAGGCAAAATATGAGAAATCAAAGCCAATGAAAAAATTCTTATAGCAACAATAGACAAGAAACCTATATAGATAAAAGCATCTCCATGTGACAATCAGTAAATCACTGAGAAGCCAATAAAGAAAAAATATACAGCTTCAACAAAGACAAGGTAGGAAAGTTCACCACTTGACCTGCCCAGCAGGAACTGTCACAAGGAATTCTGTAAGCTGAAACAAAGAATACTAATTGATAACATAATCACACACAAGCCCAAAACTCGACAGTGCAATACAGAGCCATAACCAGAACATTCTAAGGCTGTGATGATGGCACGTGAAACAATTTCATCCAAGTATGAGATTTAAAACGTAAAACTATAATAACAAAATAGCTAACAAAAGCATCAGGGGATATACACTACAAAGTGATATAAATCCTGACATCAAATACATAAAATGTGGAAGGGGACAGATCTGCTAAGAGGTTAACAGTCAAAATACAGGCAATGTAAACGGCTATGGAACAAATTTAAAACTAGGCAATTGACAGTTCTCAAAAGAAGACCTACCGATAGCCAACAGACTTAGTAAAATTGTTTAACATCACTAATCCTTAGAGAAATGTGAATTAAAACCACACAGGGCTAGCCCATCACACTAGCCAAAGCAATGCACGTGGCGAGAAAAGGGAAACTCTGGGTACCCTGAGAGGAAATACAAACTGGAAAACTGTGTGGATGCTCCTCAGAAAGCTCAATCTAGCTCTACCATCGGACCAGCGATCCCACTTCTGGGAATGTACAGAAAACGATGTGAAGTAGGTGCACGGCAGGGACACCTGTGCTCTCGAGGGCCCCGCAGCACTGTTTGCAGTAACCGAGCTAACAGAGCCAACATAGCCTCCAGCACGTGGCATATACACAAGGAGCTCTATTCAGTCTTAAAAGCCAAAGAAAATTTATCATTTGCAACAACACTGATGGGACTGGAGAGTGTTATGCTAGGTGAAATAAACCAGGCACGGAAAGACAAATGTGACAGTCAAGTTTTCCCATTCACATTCAAAAAGCATCGTGTGGAAGGGCGATTACCAGAAATGGGCTGGCGTGGGATGGGGAACTGATGACAGAAGGGACAAAGGCTCAACTAAATGGAAATAACTCCACCTAAAAGCTGCGCTACGCAGTGTGGTGAATATAGTACACATACTGTGCATTTCAGAACTGCTAAGAGACTAGATTCCAAGGTGCTTTCCACCAACAGTAAAGGAGATGGTGAACATATGAATTTTTTCAGTTACTCCAGTGCATTCTCTAATTATCATTACAATTGATTCATCAGTCAGAACATGACTTTGTACCATATAAACACATATAATCCATAATATTTAAATTTTAAAATAAAATGCAAAAAGCAATTTTTAAAATGATATAAATTCTGAGTAGGCACATAGTTTATCCTGAATCAGAATATTTTGGTGAAATCACCTTACTTTGAAAGACTAAAAACTAAGAAAATATTTACTATCACTACTGAATATAATTATACAAGATACTGTATTTTTCTGTGTACATTTCTATGCATTAATACACTAGGCTCAAGTAAGACAGTTATGTACATATGTGTACCCACACATTATGCAACCTCAAGCACATACATATATGCACATGTAATA
The DNA here is from genome assembly GCA_004027165.1 of Ctenomys sociabilis. Taxonomy (NCBI): domain Eukaryota; kingdom Metazoa; phylum Chordata; class Mammalia; order Rodentia; family Ctenomyidae; genus Ctenomys; species Ctenomys sociabilis. Next base: position 72,065 of record PVKA01006039.1, on the reverse strand, counting down.
TATGTGAAAGATTAATGCACACTTTCTGATACCTCAACTCACTATGACCTGGTGAAGGAAGTCCCTTCCCCTGGCATTTCCTCACTTCTTCCATAGGACACTTGTGACAGTTACGCTAGAATGCCAACATGACTGGTTTCAGCGTTATCCAGGGCACTAGCGACGCACACTTCTGGGTGTGCCTGAGTGGCTGATCCACTTGTGACCTGGGGCACTATGTCTACTCACTGGCTCCTTTCTCTCTGGTGCTATGTCCCCTCCCTGCTCCTGACCACTACAAAATAAACAGCTTTGCTCCACCTCACAGTTTCTGCCTGGGAGCCACAATAACGGGTTGAATGCTGTGAAGATGTGAGGAAAATCCCACCCTGCCTCCCTTCTGTGTAGCAGCACAGAGCAGGCTGATGGATGCAGCCTCCTGCTAGGCAGAGGGTCAGCAGAAAAGAGCCGAGGGACCTGGGAAGTCTGCAGGCTAACACTCACACACTGATGCCCTAAACATGGGACTGAGTTTTCTAGGTTTTTCTACCACATAATGATAGATTACATGATAGATCACTTAAACCTTTCTCTGAGTAGTCGTTCATGTCTTGGTCTCATTAAAAGCTCACATTGACTGTGCTATTTGGGTAACAACTCTATGCTGCATTGGCAGAAGCTGTACGATGCATGATGAGAAATATCATCTCTTACAAAGATCTCAGGCTCACAAGGGAGACCATAAATGCTTTTTTTTTTAGAGAATCTAATTCAGGAGTAGACAAGTATATCACACACACAATTGTCAAAGAAGAGAGCCTTCACCCTGCCTACCATGTATACCTGTCAAAGCCAGAAAGAAATTCTTTGACTTGGGACAGAAAAGCCAAGAACTAAGACAAGGTCTCTGACAGCATACAAGCTTATATACCAGGCAGTTCACAGGCAAGAGCAGAACTAGATGAAGAACTCCAAGGTTTATCTGAGAGACAAAGCAGGACTATGCCAGGATATCTTTCCTAGATATAATAGTTCTTCAGAGAAATACAAATCAAAGCCACAGAGAGTTTCGTATCTCTTAGGATGGCTATTATAAACAAGAGAAGAGGTAAGTGTGGGCAAAAATGTGGGGAAAAGACAAACGATGTGCATTTTTGGTGGGAATAGACTCTGGAACAGCCATTGCGGAAATAGTGTGGTGGTTACTCGAGAAAATTTAAAACAGAATTTCCACATGGCCCATCAATACTGCTTTTGGGCACAAAGGAAGTGAAATTATTATATAGAAGACGTCCTTGCAACATGATATTCACTGAATCATTATATATATAAAACCACCAAGATAAAGAAACAGGGTCAGTGCCCACTAATAAACGAATGATAAAGAAACTGGTACATGTACACACCATGAAATATCATCACGTTCTACGAAAGCAGGAAATCTTGACAATTGCAATACCATGCGTGAAGTTAGAGAATATTATGCTATGTTAAATGAGCCAGGCACAGTAAGACAAAAAAGAAATCATACAATACTGAGCTCAGAGGCGGCAATGCTATGGTAGCTACTAAAGGGTGAGAAGTCAGGGAAGTGGGAAGGTACTGATCAAAGGGTGCAAATGTTCTACTCTTTTAGTTATAAGGTGAATAAGTTCTTGAGACTTAATGTACAGAAGGAGTAACTATAGATATGTTTATCTGATTATATCAATGATCATATAGTATGTATGTAGGTCAAATCAGCAGGCTATGCATCTTAAATATTTCTTTTCTTTTCTTTTTTTTTTTTTTTTTTTACTGTTTTTAGGACAGGGCCTCCAGGGTCTTACTCCATAGATTGACTCATAGTGCTTCTCCTGTTTTCAGCCTCTCAGGTGCTGGAATTACAGGTATGCCCCACCACATACCGGTGATATCTCAACGTGCCCTAGAAGCGGGGCTGGCATGGTACACCAAGGACTGAATCCTGGTTGCTGCACTCTGCATAAGCAGGCACTTTAGCCCACTGACCTATCTGGCTGGCCCTGAATATTCAGTTTCTGTGAAATAAATATCTGAAAATTTATGAATGTGTGTGTGTGTTTGTATGTAAAGTGCATAGAAACACTTGGCACAAATTAGCTCCACATAAGAGCTAATATTCCAAAAGCAGAAACATGAATGACTTCACAAACAACATATTTTGAATCATAGTCTCTAAAACCATGAGCAAACAAATTCGTCCATGTTTTCCTAGAAAGTGTTGTTACAGACCCCTCTTTGCATAAATTCAGTGCATCCAGATCAAATTTCCTTGGAGAACATTAAAACAACCAGCCTACATGTGCATAGAGACACATAGTGTATAGTGCATTGTGTATGCATTTTATACTCACACATAAAATTCCTTCTATTACTCACATTCTCATAGAGAGCTTGAAGGGTCTCCAGGTCAACCACGGAATTGTCCAAGTTCACAACAGCTATAGGGGAAAAAAGACAAAATAAGGAACATAAATTGCCACAGGCCACCTGTGCAAAGATGTTGGGCCAGCTTAGTAATGAGACCCACAAGTGCAGGGGGGACAGGACTCTGACTTCACTACTTCTGCTTCCCCATTCCACAGACCATGCGCTGGACATGTCAGTGGGCTTGGTGTCAACTGCGAAAGCTTTCATCTGCTCCACAAGGGCTGGAAGGCATGGATATAGTCCAGTCAAAGGTCAAAGAGAAGTTGTAAATATCTCATTCACTGCCCAACTGAATGAATCTGAAAAATCTCTGTTAACTACCAGAAAAATAGGCCTGTGCTGCCTGCAGAATCAGAATGCTGAATCAGAATCATATTATGCAGATCTGCTGCAGGCTAGTTTTATATAGCTACTGATAAATATTTACATTTTTCCATATATCTAAAACATCTGTCAAAGGTAAAATTTTATCACTAAACTGACAGACTCAGGAAAGAAAGGAAACCTACATTTCCTATTATAATTCCTTGAAGTGTGATAACCAATGGATAATTCATTGAGATTGATCAAGATTAGCACAAATTCAACCTAAAAAAATGGATCCTTAAAAACACAAACCACCCATGATTATATAAGGAAAAAGTAGAATAGAATATCAGAAGCCAGGAATATGTTCTTTACATGTAATTGTTGGCCAGGAAACATTATGTTGCATTTTGGAGTAGGTGCATTTTATTACAAAGTTAAGCATAGGTCAAGTGAAATTGTTCCACATTTCACACATGTACATGGGCCAGAAACAAGGTAAATTTGCCTAGACGGATCTGTACCAATTAGCCAGTGAAGGACACTCACATGGTTTAAAGATTTCTAGGAGAAAAATCACAAGGTAGACAATTGCCAATTGGATAGATTCATTTTGATTACTGAGGCATTTTACCAATTTTCTTTTCTGAAAGTTTAAAGTACATGAGACATTTTCTGGTTGACTCTGGCAAACTCCCAACAAAGAATTAAGGAAAAAAGTGAGAAATAGAAGCAAAAGATGGATGAAAAATCTAACCAAGGTAATTTAATATTTCTGGGAACAGAGCCCAGATTCACCAACAAGTAGTACTTAAGTAGAATATGATACTTCCACTCTAATAATAATAATCCATTATCTCAATTGCAAAAAAGAGATCTCAAATATAAATTAAGAATTTGATTAAGATTCTCAGGCAAGTTTTCTTATTCCTCAAACCATGTAAGGCAAACACAGTCCAGAGGATGATTCAAGGGAGTAAAAGCACAACTAAATCTGGCCATATTTCAAAAATTAACTCAAAGAAACTAATAATTTTTTTCTGAACTAATATGTGACAAAAATGCATTAAAAGCTAAAGATAGCAAATTCATGAATGGATAGAATTGACACCTTTAAAAGTTATGAAGAGTCTCACTCTTCAAAAACCAATAACAACAACAAACAGTGAATGCAAAAGCTTGGAATTTATCAACTCTGTAATAATCCAGTAATTCTAACTACATTCTTTAGGTGATAAAGTGACAGATTAACAGAAAAACTATGAAGGAAATGCTCATAGTCAACTTAGTATAAGATTTCATCCTAAGAAAAATGCAAAGAAACAATGAAGTCATTCATGCTCAAGCAAAGTTCATAAAAGCCACATCTGTCCTCTGATTACACCCCTCATTTTGGGCTTTCTAGCTGCCAGGAAGTGGGTGGCTTTTCCCCACAGGGTCCCTCCCCATGATGTTCTGCTTCTTCCTAGGCCCAGAAACCACAAGGCCAAGACCCTGCAGACTCTCAAACCATAAGCCAAATCTTTTTCTTCACCTTTCAGTTGACTTCCTCAAGTATTTTGTGATGGCAACGAAACACTGATTAACACAACTGTGCTGGCAGCAAAGGAAGAGTGGAACAGTTCACTGGGGAGCTCAAGCAGTCGACTTGATACAAAATATAAAAATTGAAAGCACAAAGCCTAAGCATAAACAAAAACTCTTCTGTTGAATTTTACAATGCATGACATAAAATGAATTACAGAAAAACCAATTACCCAGCCAAGGACTCCCTGTAGCAAATCAGTCTCCCATTGGACATGCAACACCATATACAGCAAATGCGCCTCAGTGTCCATCTAGTGCCTGCCTCTCGGTCCCTGCTATTACTAAGTGCTCTTTCCTCTGTAACTTCCTGAACACCAGAGACCCAGCATGTGTGTCTTCTTCTGTTTTTTAGATTTTGTTTTATTTTTTGTGGTACCAGGGATTGAACTCAGGACCTTGTACTTCCCAGGCAAGCACATGTTCTCCTGAGCTATCTCCCTGGTCCCATGTGTGTCTTCTTCTAATGTATGACAATATAAATCACCAAAGATCAGAAATGAAAGCAACACATCTGTGTGAAGGCATGAATGATAAAAAGTCCTGTCTCTGCGTTCAAAGAATTGCACAGAACAAAAAGGGATACATTCTAAGAACTTACTTTAAAATACATTAGTTTAAAACAAAACACAAAACATGAGTAACCACATTTTCAAATCTTTTGCATAGTTTTAGAAATCAGATAAAGTAGGTGACTTTATTATCATAAGTTAACACGTCATGTCAAGCAGAGACCCGCCCCCACAACAGAAAATCTCATGTATTTATTAGTAACACATTAGTAACCCATTCTTGCACAGCAAGTTACCATACAGCTCCGGGGTTTAACAAGCACATATTTACTATATCAGTGTCTGTGAATTAGGAAAACAAATGCAGGTTAGCTGCGTACCTCTACCTTAGGGCCTCCAACAGAACCGCAATCCTGCGAAACATGGCTGACACTGACAAAGGATCTGTAAACTGCAGTACAGGGTTTCAGGATAAATTCTGAGGGGATTTGACTGACCTAATCAGACACAAAACTTGCTTGTTATATAGGTCTTGCTCTATCTTGGTCTTAATCATCCAGCAGATTCGTATAAAAATGAGGTATAAAAAGTAAAGCCATATTAATATGCTGAGCTATAAAAGGCTCAAGTCAACAACTTCTGACATTGCCAGTCATGCGGATAACCCACTACTATTATGGACTACTGGACTGTACTGGAATATTTTGCTGAATTCACATACTTACAATATTTAAATGACAATGGAATATCCTTCTCTGAGAAAACTAAACAAAAAAAGGCATACAAATAAATGACCATTTTGCATCTGTATATTCAAAATAGTTAGGATAGACATACAGCTACTTTTTCTTAATTCAAGGAATAGAAAGATTTGTTCTATTAGTATTTGTGGACAGAATACCAAGTCTGCATCTTGTACTATGAATAACCACTAAGACAACAATATACAATGTATTAATTATTGAAACTGTCCTACTAATTAGTTTTGAAACTCTCTATTTGTTTCTCAACAAAATTATTTACTTATTTTTTATGAGCAGAATAGATTTATTGAGGGAAAGAAAACTCCTGTCCAAGAGAGGGACAGGACAAGGGTCCCGAGTGGGTGGTCCCCAGGAAGCTGTCTCTTCCAGGGACTTTTATCGAGGAAAGCCACATGGAGAGGCAGGCCTAAGTTGGTGGAGAAAACATAGGAACTTGCTTTGGTGGGTATGAAGTGGGACAAAACTATGGTTAAGCATAAAAATTTGTCAGCTAAGCAAGTCCCAATCCAGAATTTATGAAAGAAAAGCAAACTCATACCTCTGTCCAATGATCTCAGTGGAATTCTCCAAAATGATACAGGGAGAAAAACTGATCTCAGGTAGGGAAAAATGATCTCCCGACCTGACCTGGACAAGTTCATGTTCTCTAAAATTGAAGAATGAATTTTAGGAAAAAATGGGGGTTATGAGCAGAATAGATTTACTGAGGGAAAGAAAGCTCCTGTCCAAGAGAGGGATGGGGGGTCCTGAGTGGTGGTCCCCCCCCCAATAAAATTTAAAAAAAAAAAAAAACACTGCAATACTGTGTTGGCTGGTGCTATATCTCAGCTAAAGGCTCTGGAGGGGGTCCCCTTCTAAGTTCATTCCCTGGGTATGGGCAGGATTCAGTGCCCAATGCTGAGGGTCTCAGTTTCTGATCCCTATTGGCTGGAAGTTTGTCTTAGTTTCCTGCCAGGATGGGCCCCTGTAAAGCTGGCACTGCATGAGAGAAGGACCTCTCCGAACCTCCCTCATGTGCTAGCCTAACTTTCGAGTTCTATTGACTGTGAATCATAAGGTCCAACCTGGGATTACACAAGAGCACCAAGAGGTGGGATCTTTTGGGGGATACCTGAGAGGCTCCCCTATCACACACACTACCAACCCTTGGCTATCTGTCCTGGGCCTTCAAGTGCCAACTTGTAATTCTCCACTTGTATTTCTCCTTATTCTGCGTTCATTTCAGTAATGTGAATGTTTTTACTTTCTACAAGGTTCAAACTTGACGCAAGGAAACATCTCACCTCACTGGGAAGAAATGTATTAGTAGAAAACCTGGGTCCACATATAGGCCCAGCCTATCAAAGCAGCCAAACTTCATAATAGCTACAAATAGAGATAATATCAGATATACTAGAGACATGGAGACAGAATTCTATTAGAATTTCATGACCATGCTGGATCCCTCATTGTGTTCTGCACTGTATCTGGAAAAGTCTAGGCCATAAAAAGCTTGGGAATACATTTTTTTTTTTTTTTATGTATTTTGTAGAGTCTACTCTACAGGGTTTCACTATGTAGATAGGACTCATAGTAATTCTCCTGTTTTCAGCCTCCCAAGTGCTGGGATTACAGGCACGTGCTACCATGCCCAGTCTCAATCACTGTCTCAGCACACCCTGGGGGCGGGACTGGCACAGCACATCAGGGATTGAACCCTGGCCCCTGCACTCTGCCTAAGCAGGCACGTTAGCCTGCTGAGATGTCTGGCCGGTCCTATATTTTTCTTGAATCTGAAAAGGATGAAGTACACCAAGAAGGGGCATTGTTCCCAATGAGCCCCTGGATATTACTGGCCAACCTGACCACTCCAGATCGCCCTGGTCACCCTTTCATAAGCAGCCGACTTCCCACTAGTTGTTGCTGGTATCTGAAAACACAACACAGAGGGAGTATTAAGCCATGTCACACTGTCACCTAACAAACGGTCCTGGAAAGTAGTGAGAAACAGTGGCACTGAGGCAACTGGATCCAGGACCTGTCTGCATAATGTACAGTTTCTCAATTTTCTCATCTACAGAATGGACCCAAGAAGGACTCATACTATACAGGGATCGCACAGTAATACAAGTATAGCCAGGCATGGCAGTAAAGGGCCAGCGCTCACGAGGCTGATGCAGGAGAACAACTTGAGCCATTGAGTTTGAGACTTGCCTAGACAGCACAGCCAAAACCTATCTACAAATAACAACCAAACCAAAACCTAAAAATAAACAACTGGACTAATGAAACGCCCATAAACAGCACCATGCACAAAGCAAATATACAGAAAACTATTTTTCTACTATTTTGTTAGGTTTTTTTTTTTTTTTTTTTTTTTGTGGAACCAGGAATTGAACTCAGGCCCTTGCACTTTCCAGGCAAGCGCTTATTCTACTGAGCTACCTCCCTGGCCACTCTACTATTCTGTAATAGCCCCTTTCACATAATGATATGGAAAACGTTTCATTAATACCTTTCCAAATCTGTATCATGATTGAAAGATTTGAGACAAACTGTGCTGGAAATATTCTTAGCAAAAGAAGAAGGGCAATTTCAGTTGCAATAAGTGCAACATGGGAGCCTAAACAAGTATCCTCAGCGAAGCCATCAGGACTGACTCTGGCTAACGAGTGGAGTGAGCAGAAGCTCAAACTCAAAGCCAGGGCGCGTCAGCCCATATATACAGTCCACAGCCCCTTTCTGCCTGACAAAATGAGGAAGAGTCTATGGCTTAGAGAAACTGTCTTTATTTCACTGAAATTCAGAAGCCACAGAGAAAGCTAAGAGGAAGTTAACTGTTCACACTGCTGAAACAAAAAGACCTCTGCTGGAGCAGAAATTCATCTGAAGTAACGCGGAACAGAAGCATCCTCACTTTTGCTGTGGTCCCAGGATGTCCTCTTCCCTCAGCCCCCAGGAAGCAAAGCTGTCTAATAAGAGACATCACTGAGGAACTGAAAGTCCTCTGTCATTTAGACTTTAAAGTTGGGGAACAGCCATGCGTGAAGAGTTCATTTGTACTTCGCTGTGTAGCAGCTTTTGCTTGGGAGAGGTATAACTGCCACTTGATTTGACGACATTTATCAACTCTTTAATGAATGCCATCTAAAACACTTTGGGGAGCTAGAATGTATGTGTTATGTTCGTTTGTTTTACATTTCCCCAGCTATATGGCAACAACTCACCATACACTGAAGACAGAGATACGGGCCAGCTAGAGTCTTATTCTGAAAATATCTTCATTATGTCTGACTTTTCTGAAGAGGATTGAAATACAGTCTCCAAGCAAAGACAGTGCAGAGGGACCTTACACAGCACTGCCTGCTGAGCCCAAGCCCAGCCTTCCCCTCCAACTCGGGCTCCAGACAGGTGTTTGAGCTCAAGCAGACTCATTTCCCAGCGTCCAAGGAATCTGACCACGTCACAGGAAAGGCCAAACAATACAGACACTGGCAGCTATTCAACAAATGGTATAGGGCAGGTGATGCTACACTACACTAAAACACAGAACTCTGTGTGAAGACTCCTGGCTTCTCCTAGGCAATCAAGGATCGAGTCATCTACGGGAAAACCTGCAGGACATAAGTCACCCAAAACAGGAAAAAGGTATCACAGTCTTTACTGTCTCTAATTTATTCTCTACCCTAAACTTTTTATGCTCAATCAAAGTGGTTATCCTGAGCACTGAGCTGGCAGTGACTTAGATCTTGTAAAATCTAAGTACACACTTCCCAGGAGCACTTGACACAGAGACAAGTTCGCTTGTCCTGCTATCTATGCTTCACTTGGGTTCTAGGGGGTCATGCTCTTCCTCCTGTCCCTGCTTAACCTATTCCCCATTCCTCAGTCTCCACCAGTGGCTCCTCCTCTCCCTAAGCTCTTACCCTGGATTGTCCTGGGGCTCAGCTTGGGCACCCCTTCTGATATCCATACCTATTCCACAGGGGGCCTCATGGATCACATGGGAGTCATGAATCCTTCAGACCTTCATCTTTAGCCTCTCATCTCCTTCCTTAGAACTCCTGACTTGGTGCCCCCCCAGCACTGCCACCGGGCGGTCTAATAGGTCTGCTCTCTCTGTGTTAGACTCCTGCTACACACCCAGAGGAGCCGTCCTTCATTTTTTTTTCATTCAATCCACATCAACACACCATGAGCCCTGCTAGTTCTCCGTTCCAAATGCATCACCTCTCTCTCTCTCTCCTCTCTTTTCAGACACTTCCGTTGATTGCCTGATTTACTGTGACATCCCCCTAAGTTGATAAAAAGCTTTTTCAGACAGTAAATATACACAATATTAGAAATACAAAGTTTGGAAATAAACCTGAGACAATATCCCAAAAGCAGACCAAAAAAATCAAAGAAAAGAAAAAGTTAAGAAAACCTGACCAATTCTGGAAGGTCCAAAAAAAACAGAAGTCTAAGCTTAAAGCAAAACAGCAAGGCCAGCTGTGAGAGCAGATCCTAGTAGCGCAGACGCTACACAATCACACATGACACCAGATACAGAGACCCCGGACCTGGGTCAACCCTCGCCTGGCCCCACACGCTGGCCCTGGGGATTCATTCCTCTGTCCACAGAACTCACTCATGCAATCTCTTGTTCCTTAAAATAAGCTTCCTAAAAATTCTCTTGGGATCTGAGGCTACAAAGCACACTACGCAAATTGGATATTTAGTTTTTTCTTTAGTTACATACCACCTGGTATATTCATTTATACCATCAACTATATGACATGCCACGCAGTTTGTATACTTTTGTGATCTTTATTTCCCTTTTCATTCACTTTAAGCATCTAAAGAAATTGTTGCATGGTGCTTTTTTTAGGGGAAAAAAAGCAGACTGTAACCTAGAAGCTTTGCTTGGCCTGTCCTCTCTTACAAGCCTTATCTAATAATAGAAATAGTTCCCTCTGCTTATTGGTGCTCATGTCTGCGTACCATAGAACCAAACACTAGAATATTGAAGGCAACTCACACATGTGGGTGAAGAATGAGAGTGAAGAACACAGATCGAGGGCAGCAGGGAAGGAGAGGTGTGTTATAAGAAATGAGGCCCTCTGTAAATTCTGGAGGGAATCAGAAAGCTTAGACACAGAGGCCAAGAGCTCGATCCCAGCACTTGGGAGGCTGTAAAAAGGAAGATCGCTACGAGTCCAATCTACAGAGCGAGATACACCCTATCATCTCTGAGTTTAGCAGGGAGTAAAGTGAAAGACCAGGATCTAGACCAGGAGGACAAATAATACTGTTCACATGGGAAACTCTGTCACCCCCTCTTCCCTCCTCCCAGGTCTTGTTAAGCTACCGGAGGTGCGGATGAACTAGTTTGACTAGACTGATGAAGAGATTTTTAAATAAAAACCAATTCTGGACAAATACCCACCGCATGGGTAGGAAAGGTGTTCAGTGTGTTTCAATCACTTAAAAATTATGTTTTTTGTGTGTAAGGACAAGAATGAGTAAACACTGACTTGGACCTGAGATGGGCAACTTTGTTTTGAGGCCAAATACAGGGCTAGGGTCAAAAATTTTAGGAGTTTTGTTAAATGTCTTTTCCTCGTATGGAATAATACCTTGTAGAGCTCCACCCATCACGTTCAGATTCTAGGCAAAATTAAGGAAGGAGAGAGAAAGTGAAGAGAAGTAACGTGCAGTGTATCTATGCAACTAAAAAGATAATTGCAGATGTGGACAAACCGCCGTCTCTAACAAAATAACAACTGCAAGTTACAGGCCAAGTAATCACTGAAACACACCCTAGCTGTCATAGTTCATAATAGCCTCCACTGCTTCTCCATTCTGCTATTTAAAATAAACAAAAGTCATCTCATACAGTTCAGAGTCCTTATGTTGTATAGAAACATGTGCTCTGCCTTCAAGGAGATTTTATAGGGCCCGACAAGAGGTCTTGCCTTGGATAGCATGAGCTGCTCCAAGAGGGCTCTCCACACTGCAAAAACTACAGAAATGTTTAACAGGAGAAAGGGAAGGCAGCCCTGTGCCTTCAGAGAGTCGCGGTGAGAGCAAACCTTAAGAAAGAGGCGCTGGGCATCAGACGCTCGCCCTACTGATCCAGTAAATCCACCACAGCACGATCTTCTGACAAAGCATAAGTCACGCACGGGCAGGAGCAGCACCGCCTGCTGCCAACCGCACCCCAAGCGCAAGCACCTGCAGGGCGATGAGGAGAGGACTCCAAGGCGGAGAGCACAAGGCCGGCAGTCTAGGCAAGAGCCGGTCCTCCCACCTCATCTGCTGATGACATAATGGTCAGTTTTTCTTCACTGGGGAGGTTTTAGCAATGCCTCCAACTCTGGTGCCGGGAAGATGGGGGTGGGGGGAAAAAGAAAAGGGGAAAACATCTTGGTAGAAATGTCCAGAATTATAATCCCTGAATTTTTATTTGAAGTTCAATAAAGCACATAAGCCTCAAGCCACAGACAACTTGATCACAGCACAGGCAAGAATCACAACCAGCATTCCTTTATAAGGAATACTAATATGTTAATCCCCCAGAGAAAATCTGCACACCTGGGGAGTTACCAAAAAAGAAAAAGAAAAAAACTGTCAGAATGAATTGCATGACAACAATTTCCTAAAGATGTAGTCAAACCATTTAAAATAAAATTCTGCTTGTTCTGCTTGCTTAAATGAGCATATTGAACAATTTATGAAAAGTAGCTTTCCTGAGAAGGAAGTACAAGCTATTATATAATTTATATTATATCATGCATATTTTACACTTGACTGTGAGGCCAGAAAGCCCGGCATTTGCATTCCCAAGCACCACACCCCTGGGCACAGAGGAGCACCCTGAAGTAGGAGGTATCACAGGACACCACAGACCAGCCCACCTACCCCGTGAGAGGCTTACAAAATCTCTGGCTAAACTTTATTAACCTTACATGTGAAACAAACATGCTCTCGAATAGTATTTCAAGTAATTTTCTATTATTTATAGATCAGCAAAGTAAACGGCAAGCTAGGTAAGATAGTTGTGCTAATTTCTGTTCATGGAAAGGAATAGTGCTTGATCTTACATCACTAAGTCTTATAATCTGAGCAACTACTTTGAAGATAACAGTATGCAGTTTAATAACCATGGTTAATTTCCTACCATCTTGTTTTGAAATTCTGTATTTCTTCTCCCTCTTTAAAACTGAAAAAAGAAAAATAATGGCAAACATATTGATATATTCTTTCTTATTCCAAATTAAAATATTTTTTATTCTTAACTCTAAAATTTTGAAACTCTATTATTGCTCTTCCTATTCAAATCCTTAATGTATACACTGACATGTTTACTGACAAATGTTAATTTAACAAAATAACTCAAACACTGTGGTGTTCTCCAAAATTAACTGATATTTAAGCTGTATATTTTAAAATTCAAACAAACCTGAATTAAAAACACAGATCTGTGACTAAATAACTATGTCTTTTGGAGAGACTTAATAAGATCAAGATCTTTGAGCCTTAGTTTGTTCCTATGAAAAATGGGTACTCTAAAAGTACTATAACTTTCCCGGGCCTGCCATGCCGGCCCCACCCCCAGGGTAGGTGAGATTGCAATTGAGACTGGGCGTGGCGCGCGTCTGCAATCCAAGCACTTGGGAGGCTGTAAACAGGAGGATCACTGAGTCCTATCTAGTAGTGAGACTCTGAACACCTTGTAGACCCTTCCCTAAAAAAATTAAAATAAAAATAAAGAAGTACCATTACTATTCTTTTGAATGGTTATTGCACAACTTACAAATCTATGGGACACAGTGTTTGCTCTGGGAAGCATGCAAAAGTGGGATGGTCTTAGTCATCTCTTAAATCTATAAATGTATCCTTGTAGTCAGAGTTGCTGCTATTAAACAAAACATACGTTAGAAAGTAAGATACATTCACATTACTGTTCCAGCCTTAAAAATAAAAGAACGGCACATTAGAATCGCACACCTAGATCAACTTGGGCTATCTGCAGTCTGTGGCCCAAGCTGCGCTAAGGTACACAGAGATCCTTTCAAAGAACAAGGAAAAATTATTTTTAATGCGCAGACAGTATATAAATTGCTCCGCAATAAAAAATGCACAAATGGGGCCAGCAAGATAGCTCAGGGGACTAAGCGCCTGCATAGGCAAGTCCAAGGACCAGGGTTCAATCCCTGGCACCACAGGCTGTGCTGGCCCTGCCCCTGGGGCCCTGAGCTGGCCACTGAATCTGGGTGTGGTGGTGCACACCTGTAATCCCAGCGCTGGGGAGGCTGCGAGGAGAATCACTGTGAGGAGAATCACTGTGAGTCCAAGCTGCCTAGTGAGAGCCTGTACCAAACATATTTTTAAAATTCACAAATGTAGATAATAGCAGAGATGCATTTTTTTCTTTTGGTATTGGGAATTTAACTTGGAACCTCACACTTGCCAGGCAGGTGCTACACTGCTAAGCTGCTAAGGCATAGCCTAGGCCCTGAGATACATTAAAAAAAAAAAGAAATATATATATATATATATATATATGCATTAAAATATACATATATATGTATATAACATATATAGAGATGATAGATATAGATATGTCTCTCCAAAAGACACATTTAGTCACAGATCTATTTTTTTAATTCAGGCTTGTTTGAGTTTTAAAGCACAAGGCTTAAATATCAGTTAGTTTTGGAGAACACCACAATTTGAACTCCACAAATAACACAATGTTTGAGTTATTTTGTTATATGGTGATAGAAGGACATATTCTTTATTATGCGCAAATTTAAAAATTGCTAATGAAGTGATAACTGTTCCAGTAGGAAAAAAATATATTCAATTTTAAAACATGCCTCTAAACATCAGTAGATGATGCAAAAGCACAAAATAGTTGTGTTCGTCTGCAAAGGAAACAATGTCTTCTTGAAAACCGTTCATTCATTCAAAAATATTTAGACATCATAATTTCAATCAGATGTTCTCAATTTGGGGAGCACAGTGATAAAACTGACATTGTCACCCTCGTAGATCTTAAGCCTTCTTTTTTTTTTTTTTATTTATTTTATTTTTTTTCTTTTTTGAGACAGGGTCTCACTGTGCAGTTCAGGCTGGCCTTAAGCTCATTTTGTAGCTCAGGCTGGTCTCGAACTCACAACAATCCTCCTGCCTCAGCCTCCCTAGTGCTGGGATTACAGGCATGCGCCACCACGCCCGGCTCTTAAGCCTTCTTAAGCAAGCAGCTAAAATGCCGTACTAGATTTTTGTGAAAGGGGGTACACTGCATTTTTATAATATTCTCTAATTTAGATAATCACATTCATTAATACTGTCTTCTGTTTCAGGAAATTTAACATGGGGAGGCTTTGTTACAGTAAGCACAAGAGGCCAGAATTCCTAGGCTATGGAAACAAAGGTTTTTCTGTGATGAAAAAAAAAAAAAAAAAGAATCTGATACACAATCCAACACTGGTACATCTCAAGCATACTTGCTTATACAAGGTTAACGACATAAGTTACTGATTAAGTCCGGAGGCTTCACACACCTATGGACCATGTTTATAAGAGCTGTACAAGTTAAATTGTGAGAGAACAAATGCATTTTGTTTGAGTCAGTATGTCGCCTTCTTGTCTAGGCAGGAGGAAAAAAAAAATGGATACCAAGACTGTAACCCTTTGGAGTAAAATCTTTAAATACAAACATGATTGCCCTAGCAGACTGTTTAATCTAGTGATATTGTATTTCATTTCTGTTTTTGGAGAGGTTTGTTGATTTGACCATACTGGGTACAACTCAGTGCTTATCTCAACTGTTTACATAAGATTTATTTGACTTTGGCAGGTGACAAAATCTAAGGTGTGGAATATGGGAGGTAGGAAAAAAAAAAAAAAAGACTGGCATATTCCCAGATAGTGTTTATTTTAAGCATAGTGTATAGATGAGCAAATGGTTTCAAACAACGCACTGTACTTTCTGTAGAACATCCACTGTCTGCTGAATGTTTTCCGTAAACCAGCACTGCAAAATGTCCTTTATTGGGCATAAGAGACTTCACCTTCTTGCTTAGGTAAACATTTACACTCTTGTAAAAGAGAGCTTAGTGAGTTCCCCCTGGGAATACTACCCTTACTCGGTGACGGACCACTGTTGCCACTGTTTTCTAACACAAGCTCTCAAAGAACAGGATGAAACTGGAGTTTGGAAGTAGGCATGTATATTTCTTCACAAGTACAGAATCTCCCAGGAATCTAAAGTGACTTGTGCCAGAATAACTTTTTTGTGGATGGCAATCATATTCTTTTGCAGTTTAATTCTACACAAACATGGCTCACTTTGAAATCTCTCAGCAGGAAAGCTTGCAGTTATAACCACAGTGACTGTTACAGTTTTAAAGAAAAAATTCTTTTTAAGATTATTCACCTAAACATAATTCAGTCAGTTTCTTTAGTACATTTAAGGGTTTTTATCTCGGCAGGCATGTTGAGCTAAGAGGAGAAAAAAAAATAACAAAAAACTCAGCAATTTGGTCACTGATAGCCAAAAATTTATCAAAAAAAATAGAGTGGTTGTAAATTTATATGACAGAGATTAGTACTTACATGCCTAAATTAGGTGTGTGACAGCAATGCCTTCCTGTATACTATATGGGAGACCTTAACTATCTGATCCTTCAAGAGTATCTTTCTAAAACATTTTTTTTTTTTTTTTTTTGCGGAACCGGGGATTGAACTCAGGCCTTTGCGCTTTCCAGGGAAGCACTTATTCCACTGAGCCATCTCCCCGGCTCCTAAAACATTTAAAAATAGGAAAAAAGTAGCACCCAATATACTATTTACCATGATCCCTTAGGATAATGCCATATTTACCAAAATCAACAGGAAGTTAATACCCTCAGAACGTATTAGTTATGCGTGCCGAGTCAAACTTTGTTCAACTTGAAGGTTTCTCTTAGCTTTCTGTGTATATACTGATGTATAATAACGTTTCACTACTGCATGAGGAATGAGAAATCAGTTAAATATGGGAGGAAATCAAGCATTAAGATTTCTCTGATGTGCTTTAATGAATAAAAAGTTGTTCTGGGTGCAGCAATAAGTTTTCAAATATAAGATGAAGCTACTACCCCTGTCCTTACAACTCCATTCCCACTTTTGAGCCCCCGTTGCATTGTCACACCACACTCTTCTAATGAACATTTTTATTTTATCCTAATGGTAGCCACCTGGGCATCTCAATGCTGCAAGGCAGGAGAGGGGTACCGGAAGCTAACTTTGTGTTAGCCCCCTAGGGATGATGAACAGCTAGGTGTGCGCATAACAGGAGCCGGTGTGGCTCGCAACAGCTGCACCTGGGAGACGCAGGAACTCTGCTCAAGCTTGCCATGTTAATTCTGGTGAAGAGAAGCATCACCTTGAGGATATATATAACACCTGTGCTTATGTGTTAGCAGTGCTGCCACTGCTGTTACTGAATTACTAATTTTAATCTTAGGGGTTTCATTATATTAAACAAAGTATACTTAACAGGACAAATATCAATAAAATGAGGTATTAAATTTTAATAGTCTTAAGTGTTTACAATTGGGTTCAAAATTTCCAACATCAAATGACTCAAATAGTTTTGTTTATAAAGTGTAAAATTAACACCAATGAATTCCTATGCGAAATATAATAGATACACAAATATAAATAAAACTCTACAACAAAATATTGTCTTCAATTGCCACACCTAAGGCATTTTTCATAATGAAAACAGCATGTTCCCTGTACACATACTGCCTACATTCATAGCACATGTGTTCTGCTGTCCTGGTTGTTTTTTTTTGGGGGGGGGAGGATTTATTTGACATTTTGCTGGTCTTTTTATTTTCTCAGTAGGTTCTAATGGCATGATGTATATTATACACTATATACTATGTAATGTATACTTATACTATTATATAATGTGAACCTAACAGGAACATACAATATGAATAAAATTGTGTATTCATTTTTAACATGTTCCTATGATTGTGCAGAATAAGCATCAACATTTTCAAACCAACTATTTATTTAGAAAACCTAAAAGGTAACATCAGACATAAATTCCTATGCAAACTACAATGAAAATATAAAGAAACGTCTACTGCAAAAATAATCTTTGGTTTACCTGTCATACCCAAGACAGGCTTTACACATGCAAGTTCTGTACACAAGGGTCACAATGACAGCATGTGTGCTTAGCTTGCCTTTCCTGTGCGGCAGGCATTCTGGTCACCTCTGTCTTCCTCTTTTGTCAGGAGCTTCCTGCTCTATTGTACAATGCACACTGACCAGGAAAATATGAAAACAGTATGGAGGCTGGAGAGATAGCTCCGCAGTCTAAAGCCCCTGCTCAGGCAAGCTTAGGAGAGCGCAGGGACCACGGTTTGAGCCCTGTCCCCAGGGTGGGCTGAGCCAGCCACAAAAAAATAAGATCTTTTTACACTTAAAAATAGAAAGCAGTAAGTATCAAATATGAAATGAGCACTTTTAAGAAACATTAGCTTTTTCACATCAGCATACAAAGCCTAACAGATAACATCAGAAATCAATTCCTTTGTTAACAACAATGAAAATACAAAGTTCTACCACAGAAATAATCTTTGTCGCACTCATGGAAACTGCACGTCCCATACATAAGTACTGCTCAGACTGAGCATGCATATTTTCATTTCCTGTCCTCTTTCTGCAGGGCTCCGCTGACATCTTTTTTGGTTTTCTCATTGTCCTTGCAGATCTTTGTGATGTTACACCTTGCTCTTCACCTGTCAGATCACCAATGTGCTGCAGAATATTTCTGCATGGTGTCTTGGCCAGACATTTTGTCCTTCCTCTGTTGTAAAGGATTTTGTACAAGTTCCAGTCACAGTTGTCTAAGAAAATCTCTTGATGGTATCTTAGATTTGTTATTTTCTTTAAATAGAGTTTTTATGTCACCCATGTTTAGGATAGAGAACAGACAATCGGTGACCAGTGCTTTGTGTCTAGGGTGACATCATAGCTGCTGCCTAATTCATCAACCACTTTGATTCTGCCTTTGGTTTTATAGTACGATATCACTGTCTCGGGTTTTGGTTTGGTCAAGGTTTCCCTGTCAATCCTGCCATCGTGGTGCAATGTGGACATCAACAGTAGCACTTCATTTTTCTTTACCATATAGAGTCCAATATTATGTACCCAAAATCCAAAAATTGTACTGCACAATTCTCTATTTTTGAACTTGCAACTCTTCACTGGAAATTTCTGCTTTGTTCTTGGGAACAGTTTCTGGGCTGATCAACCTGCTCTGTCAGCTGCAGTAACACCAAGTGAACGCTGGTAAATGAATCGGCAAATGTAACCCTGCCATTACTTCGGGAGACAGGAACAACAAGTCTGTTGACAACATCATTCAGCTTCTTACTGCAAATAAAGGGCCACGAAGCTGAGTTCATGGTAAGATCCTAAACTGAAGGTGCAATATGTATTTCCTGCCAAAAAAGACAAGAAAACAAGCCACGTGTGCATCGGCATAAGCAGCACATGCTTATGGACCATGCTGCTTCACTGGGTGAAAACTGCCCCAGGAGTGCTAACTGAAGCAAAGATTACTTTTGCTGTACAGTTTTGTATGTATGCTCATTGTAGGTCACACAGAAATTTCTTTATTTAGTACGGGGTCTACAGGGTCTCACTTTATAGATCGGACTCAGTGATTCTCCTGTTTTCAGTCTCCCAAACACTGGGATGACAGGCATGCACCACCACACCCAGTGTTCTGTTATTATTTTTTAGACTTGTATACAAAAAGCAGCTGATGTTGAAAATGTTGATGCTTATTATAGACATTCAAGAATATTAATTCAGTATCTCATTTCAATGATTTCTTTCCTGTTAAGTACACATTGTTTAATACAATAAAACCTACAAACTTAAAATTAGTAGTTCATCAATAGAAATAAGCAAGAGCATTACACCCCCTACAAGATCCTTCTTTTAACAAATACCACGTAGCAATCTGAGATGAATGGAACTTCCAGGAGTGGCTGGTGAAAGGAAAGCCAGCTGTCAAAGAGATTTTCCTCCTGCTACCTACTTTCCTGCCCTCACACTGTTCATTCTCCAGCGTTCCGTTCAGTAACTACCCTCTGCCTTGGCCTGGGCGGCACCTTGACCAAAGGGGGCCAGAACCTTGCTTCTCTTGAAGCTATTATCTGCTTCATTACCATAAAAATCCAGCTACTCTCAGCATTTCTGCAGAGGCAATGGTCCACAAATACTTACCTGGGGAAGTTGTGCCCACCCTCTTCCTGTGGTCTATACTTTTTTAATTAAAGAAAACCACCTGTATTAGAAGAGCTTCCTTGGTCGTTGGCAATATGTGCAAAAGTTACAAAATATAATCTGGGTATCGCTGCTTGGAAAAGCTTCAGATGGAAACCACTGGATGGAGGATAGGGTTCCCCTCCTTGGGGCAGCAGGTACTTTCAGTATAGAACTGATCCAACGTGTGATACTAGGTCTAAGGCTGTTTTGACTCTCCTTCCCCAGCCAGAGTAAATTACATTTCAAACTCCTGTGTCTCTACCACAAAGATCCTTTTGGTTTCTTTCTTATTTTCAAGTAACACAGGCAAAATCCAAATGTATTTGTGTAGGGGAAAATAGTTGCTAGCAACTAAAATGCTGTTAGAGCATTTGAAATTTAATTTCAGCTGAATAATTATCCTCCTTGTTCAAGCAGCAGCAGCTTTCAATTAAAAATGTCCTTGAGAATGGCGCCTCACCTTGCATTTTCTTGTCTTCTAGGTGAATAGAGAAGGAAGGAAGTGTACTGTCCGCTCGTGCCAGGATCCCACTAAGGAGCACTCACTGTCTTTCATAAATTCTTTTGGCACAGAATGAAAGAGTTAAAGGCTATAACCTCCCCGGACTTCACCATGTATCAGCATCTCAAGCCTCTCACTAAGCGTTCTGAAATCGTGAAGCCCAGATGCTGGGTGAATGACCTCACATCCCTGGGACACCTGGCCACGGCGAGGTGCAGTAGATGAGGGCATCCAGTATCCCAAGGCCACCCTCCAGGCCAGGACAACCACCTCTTCACTGTTATTCCAAACGGCCCGGCCACCAGGAGGCCAGGACCCCCAGTGCTTGCTTACTAGGTTAAAAGTTTTGAAAAACAGGTGCTTTAAATGTGAACCTACGTGTACTGTATCATAGGAATTAGGTTCAGGACACTGCAATTAGTAAGTTAAAACTAGAAATAAATGAATAATTTGCCTTAAAAGTGCAAACTGCTGGCCATCCAAACAGGCTCAGTGGATTCGGATTAAAGGGCTAGGGGTTCAATCCCCAGGCCTGCCATGCTGACCCTGCCCCCCAGGGTGCCCTGAGACAACAATTGAGCCTGGGTGTGGTGGCACACACCTGTAATCCCAGCTCTTGGGAGGCTGTAAACAAGCAGATCACCATGAGTCCAATCTCATAGTGAGACCCTGAACACCCTGTAGACCCTTCCCTAAAATACAAGAAAACAAAAGTGCAAACTGCATTTTTAGAACTAAAATATTCATTTTGGAAATAAAACATTTCTAATCATTTCAAGCACAGGATTTTAAACAATAGCCTGTGAGGATTTAAATGAATATTTGGGTTTCGTTTTAAGTAAATTCAATATTCTTACATTATCATCTCCCAAATATCTGAATATTTCAAAAGCCTAGAATCAGATAAATGAAGTAATGCTAGCAGGTCTGGGTACTTCAAGTTGGGTAAGGCATAATCTTCAAGAAACATGTCCTTTCCCTCTGCTAATTAAAAAAAGAAGAAAAGAAAGGATAGTATCTGTAACTTGGTTCAAATGTAACAGTCAAAAAACATGAGTGCTAACAGGTCTGGATTGCAAACCTATCATACTGGATTGCAAAATTGAGTCTGAGAACTAAAGGCAATATTAACTTAGATCCTATAAGTTAATATAGGATCAACTATATGCTCAACTTGCTCTTCCAAATGACTGTTATGACAAATTCTCAGTGCTATCAACAACAACCACTAAACTGGTCATGAAAATATATACCTAATAAATATTTATTATTATTTATAATTTTAAATATTTTAGGCGATCCTTACATCAGTGTTAGCAAATCAACACTCTTGACTCTTCCATCAAGAAGGGATCATTTGCATGCCTAATACGCTATATTTCTGTCCACTTAAGAGTGAAGTACCTTTGCTTGACCAATGTCCCCTAGCAGCTATTAGGCCAGGTTAACACTCCTCCTCTTACAAAACATCTGTTTCAGAATTGCTTTCTTTCCACTCTCAAGCAAGCAAGGTTTGGCCTCTACTGGTTACTGCATCCCACCACCTGTGGTAAGTCCCGATAATCTGCTATACAACCTTTTGTTAACTCAGGTCAATAATTCTTGATTTCTGTATACTCTACATCTGATCAACTAGAATATCCTGTTGCCTCATACCCGCACACGAAGAATCTAACCCACCTCACACAGCTCCACTGCCACCACCCTGAACCCCCCCAAAAGCACATTGTACCCGCACTGCTGTAACAGAATCCTCTCTTGTCCTCCCACCTACAGCCTTTGAGCCTTTTTCTATATAGCCAAAGGGCAATGGTGAAATCAGACCCTTCTGCCTATGTCCTCTAATAGTGTTTCTTTTCTTGGAGCAAAAGTAAAAGTTCTTGAAATTCAACAAGGCCTTACAATGACCCACCCTCCTCTCCCCCTTATTTGTCCAAAATATATCTCCAAATTCTCCTGAGTTCCTGTGTCCAGGAACATTCAGAACATGCCAGTCATTTAATGTGTTAGACACCGCCTCAGAACTCTTGCACTTGACTGCTCCTTTGTTAAGCACTTTCTCCCCTTCAGATGTTTACAATGTCCCCATCTTCGTACCGGTCGGATGCGACCTCTTCCTGGGCTTCCCCTGACTTGTCTTACTCTGTGTTCCTTATTTTTATTCACTTGTGTTTTTAAACCAATAATCCTTACCACCATCTCAGAGACTACATATTTTGTTTTGTTCTTAAAAACTGCCCTCCACTGGAAGCTCTAACAGACTTGGGCATTTGTCTCTTTGCTTTTATTCCTGTATTCCAGTGCCAGGAATAGAGCTTGGCACCAACGAAGCACACAGCAAACATTGGAGTGACTGAATGATGACAGGTTGGAAGGAATGAAGGAAGGAGTGAAGGAAGTGAGACCTCTCTCCCTGATGGTAATTCCAGTTGACATCTTCTTGTGTAGGGAGAAGAGGGGCCAGTGAGCCAATACCAAAATTAGTCCCAATTATCCAGCCCAACATTCAAGTGAAAATATTTCACTAACGTAATCAGAGTCTTTGAATGAATGCTTCTCTTCATCCAAATAATTAGTACAAAAGCTTGCTACCCAGAGACGCCTGCCTCTCTGTGGCTTTCGCACGTGGCAATGCCATCCTGAGCATCACCGAAGTCACAGAACTCAGAAAGGACAGCGGCTAGTGATAATAGGAAGAATTTTAGAGTAAATCCCGCAAGACTCCATCAAATAATGTCTTTGCAGCCTTTCTCTCTCTTGGTTTCTCTCCCTCCTCCCCACTTCCCTCACCGTCCCACTCTTGCTGTCTGTGGGGGGGGCACACATGTGCACGTATGAATCCTCCTGCTGGCGCTATACGTAGCCACTATAATTTCCAGCCAGCACATTCCTTTTGTAATTAAGAACCACAGAGGAAAAAAGCTCTGTCTAATCAGCTAAGTCTCTGATAGCATCAGTAGCATTTAAAGGTCTTAGAAATATGGCAGGAATTCAGAGCACAGCCCTGTATCCAGAATGCCTGTGTATAAATCACAGCCTTACCCCTTGCTGACTAAGTTTCCTTTGCTTCTATGTGATTGGTTTTCACCCATAAATTGGGGACAACAATATCACCTACCTCACAAGAGTGGTGCAGGCTCATACAGTAATGATCAGGGTGTTTAGCTTTTATAATCAGCAATTGCATATATTTAAATTTGGAACCATAAAACATAGCACTAACAAAATCTTACAGACAATCGCTTAACATCCCTTCAATCCAGGAATTTCTTTTACAACAACTTGATTCATAAGGATTCCATGTTATCATTAATATTAAAGACAGAAGTCTTCTCCTAAGATTCTCCAGAGGTTCAAGAGAGAGAGAAAGAGAGAGAGAGAGAGAGAGAGAGAGAGAGAAAGAGAGAGAGAGAGGAGAAGAAAAGAAAAGAAAAGAAAAAAAAAACTCCTTTGTAATCCATATCAAAAAAGTAAACAAAGGGGCTGGAGAGATGGCTCAGTAAATAAGTGCTTGCCTGGCAAGCACAAGGGCCTCAGTTCAATCCCCTGTCTGCCAAAAAAAAAAAAAAAAAGAAAAAGAAAAAAGTAACCAAAGTTTATGAAGGAAATTAAATTGTAATAGGTTTGTTTGTTCCAGGAATTGAACTTGTGATCTCATGCTTGCCAGGCAGGCTCTATGCCACTGAGCCATCTCCCTGGCCCTAGGAAGCTGGAAATCATTTTTTTTTCATTGTAACCTTTAAGCTGTATAATTTATTTTTAAAATCATGTTAAGAATCTTAGTAAAAAACTGTTTAATTTAAGAATGTTTCCATTGGTTTTTGGCTGAGAAGTGCTCCAGGGAAACTAAAGGTCTTGTATTTATGTTTGACATGCCCAGAAGACACAAAGTGACCACGAGCGTGACGTGGCACCACTGCCTTGCTGTCAAAGAGTAATATGCCTTTGGAGCTTTATGATTTTATCTGCTGTCTTAGCATAGTAAACTTGGGAGAACCACTGTGGTGACATTTCTAGAATGTACCCTGTAAGAACAGGTCATGTGGGACTCTAAGGGAAAGGCATAAAATGTCAAACATGCCTTCCTCTTCTCCAGCACTTTCTGAGCCTTCCTACACTTAATGGATAAAGAAGGCTGGAAAACACCAGGAAATGGTCCAGTGTGGGACACTGGATAAGCATGACTCCGGTTACCCAAGGGGCTGCTGCTTCTCCAAAGATACCAGTCCAAATGCATCCCATGGAAAAAGAACATCTTTTGTAAAACCTGCCCCTTCACATAGATTGGCTCCAGAATCTAAGCTGATGCAAGTGATTTGGGGCTCACACAAAATGCTCTGCACTCAGCTTTGAGCTCTCTCTGCACGCACTTCCCATGGGGTCCAGGCCAACCCCCTCAGCAATCAGTGAGTGGAAAGAACAGATGCAGCATTATCGGGGCAACGCCCTGAGCTCCAGGCAGTTCTTTCTCCAGGTTCTCAGAGCTCTTTCTAGGGGAGGATCTTTAGGACTGCAGAAGCTGACGCATAAATAAATGACGTACTTCACATAGTTGAGTGCAATGAAGGCAAAGAACACTCACTTTCCCAGCTTCAGTATACTCCCAAGTATGTTCTTTCTTCCCATAAAAATATAATAAAGAAGCCTAAATGTGGAACAATGTCATAAAAGTATGTTAGGTTCAGTCTTAGGTTTTATTTTGTGCTGAATCTGCAATGAAAGACTTCTAATAATCCAGTTTACCCTGATGGAATAATCTATGTGTGACTTAAAATGATGTATGGAATCTTTCTTTTTATATAACAAAACTCCAGATAATCAACTTTTATTTAAATTAAGGTACATTTGATACTAAATGTTACAAAATAGATTTTAATAAAAATATACTACCTTATGTGTATTTTCCCCACTGCAAGGCTACAATTGATGAAAAGATTAAACAAGTTAGGGCCATTTGATTCTCAAATTTCTCATTCTAAATGACTTTACATTTCAACGCAAACCATTCACTCATCCTTCCAACACCATGCACACATTTTAATGTCTCAATAAATAATAATAAATAGGTTTTAAAATTCTACATCACAGGTGAGGAAAACACTTAACAAAGACTTTTTAAAAACTGGGAAGGGGATGAGTATTATGAAGCAATTTCTAACCAACCCCTGAAAAATCTCACATTCATAAAGAAAACAGACATTAAATAACCTAGTGCGTGGGGTGGGGGTTGGGGGAGAAACACTGCCCACACTGAATGCAGTTTTTGAGGATAGTACAAAAATAAACAAATGACTAAAGATAAACTTTCTTATGGTAATTAATAGCCCACTGAACAGGCTTGTGTTTGTACAAATGAAATCAGAAACTATGAAAAAGACCTGGAGTTTGTAATCTATAACTTGTTTGGTAGAAAATTTTCATATGAAAAACCTTATTGAGTGGCAGGCAGGCAGAAGAAGGAACTGCTGGATGCATGAGTTATCCAAGCATGTGTAAAAAGTCACCATAAAGCCATTTGCCAAAGCGCCTTGGATTTATAAGGACTAGATACAGATTTGTAAAGGATGTTCTTACACTTTATGCCCATGTCTAGAAAATAGTTAAACTCTTGGAAAACATAAAACATCAAAGGAAGATAGAAGTTTCTAGATCTCTACTTAGACTCTGTACTCATGCCCCTTACACTAGGATTGCTTCCCTGATAAAACCACGCCCTGTCACAGTCTTCCCTTGTCTGCCACTCAGAGTCCACAGGGCTACATCTGGAGCGCTGCTTACTCACAGCACAATGTTTAAGAAACCACACCAACACGGAGACCTCAGCCTTTTAAGTTTCTGAACCAATTTGTTCTCCTTACAGTTCAAGGCTGTGGTCACATTCAACTTCTAAGAGCTGCTAATATAAATAATTCTTCTATTTCTCTTCATTCAGAAAGCAGAATGGGGGGGGGGATACTCTTTATTTCAGTAACACTGGCTGAAAACCCAGACTCAAATATCCTCCCCTTGTACTGAAACTCCATTCTCCCCTCCTATCTCATGCCCCAGCTCCCTCAAAAAGGTTAGCTCTTGTACCCTATTCCCTCTGCCGTTTGCTAGCAACTGACTACAGCCAAATATATTCAAGGTGATCAAGGAAAAATAAAACATCGTAGGGCTCTCTCTCTCTCTCTGGTTGCTCTTGGGGGATGTTTCAAAGAATCCTAAAGCCTACAGATTTAGCTTATTTCCTAAGAAATTCAAGGAAAAAGAAAAGGACATCTAAGATGGAGTGCTTAATATAGGGGGTCTTGTGTACTTGAACTGGAGTTCCTATGGATCTGTTAGCACAGGCTGCCAGAACTAAAACTAGGGGGTTTAAGCAACAGAAGTTCAGAGGGCTTGGAGGTCCAACAGCAAGGTACTGGAGGACTAAATTCCCAGTTCAGGCGCTCTTCTGGTTGTACATGGCCGCACTACAGCCTTTCAGAGTCTTTGTGATACAGCCTGCTGCACCCACACGCCATGGTTTCACTGCCACTGCAGCATATGATGGCACAAGAACAGGGTGAGATGGGGTGGGGGCAGGGAAAGGTTCTAGTCTCTCTGATTCTTAGAAGGGCACTAATCCTATCTCAGGAGCCCCTTTATCCATGAATTCATGTAAGCCTAATTATTTCCCAAGGCTTCACCGTGAAAGACCACTGCACTGGGAGTTAGGCGTTAACATATGAATTTAACACAATCAATTAGTTCTGAAACAAAATCCAAAGCAGCTCTCTGAATTGTTGTTACACTCCACTGGAAAGCAGAAGGAAAACCCAGGGACACTAGAGGAGTGAACACAAACAAAAACTAGCATGCTAGGTGCTTGGCACAGTGATGCACAGCTGTAATCCCAGTGTTCCGGAAGGCTAGCATAGAGAGACTGAAAATTCACATCCAATTGGGCAACGTAGGGAGACATTGTCTCAAAATATTAAAAAAGGCTCAGGGCCAAACACAGAAACATGCTAAAAGAATAAAAACTGAAAGCAGCATCCCTGAGTTCTATATAATGGAAACGCTTTTCATTTCTTATCAGCTCTCTGAGCAACTGCTGGCCCAGAAAATAGTTTATTTTGTGTCTGTTTTACATGTAGTCACAACTTGCTTTTGTTCATTGAAAAACTTAATCCAGGTTGCTTTTCTGTCAATCTTTCAGTAGCCTTTGTTTGGTTCCAAACAAGTAACTTCATTTATAATTTTCTTAAACATTTTTCCTTATTTAATTCACATACATGGAAATAATCCACAACTTCTTTTCTTGAAGTAACAGTCAATAAATTATTGAGAGTTTGACTAACATAAATTAATGGAATTTCTTAAATTTATATATATATTTTTTATTTATTTATTTTGAGCAATAAATATTTGCATCTTTTTTTTTTTTTTTTTTTTTTTTGTGCATAACCGGGGATTGAACTCAAATCCTTGTGCTTGCCAAGGAAGTGCTTATTCCACTGAGCCATCTCCCCAGCCCCCCACTCCAAAACAAAAAACAAATGCTGACTAAAAGTATCATGTCATTTTACCAGTTTCGTTTTTGCATATTCTATCAGCTAGCACATTCCCTTGTCTTAACAAGCTAATGTAAAGTACAGAGCACACGGAGCTGAACTAGCTCTCCTAAACTAATCTCCTAGGCCGACTAACCTCAAATCCTCAATGCTTTCCTTCCGCTATAAAACGGTAATTATCTCTCCTCTGCACTATTTTACACAATCATCAATAGTAGTGATAGAAGGAAGAGGGAGAAAGAAAGAAGTAAAATTCAAACCAACAGCTAACTTCACTTCATGGTCTCCTAATGAAATGATTGGTTTGTAAATGATCTTAGAATATGCATCCTGCTTACTGTCAGCAACTCTCATTTTAATACCTATTGTCTTAAGTAATTCCTCCCTAGATGATTATTAGGATAATGATTCTAGTTCCAAGCTCCTTTGGAAAAGAGTAAGACAACAGTTGGGGGAGCCTCAGACCTCATGGTTGCTGAGGACGGCTTCACTCTGGCCCTTACTTCCTGGCTCCAGTGCAGATCCCTCACTCTGCTAGCACAGGGTGCTCGATCTGTATCTTTCATTCTGCTGGCACATGCTTTCTAGGTTCCACCACTAATCTTTGGTCCTTCTTAGTGCAGATCCTTGAAACAGGCCTGCACGAGACATTGTGGTGGGCTCTAGGTCTTCAGCTGGACTCATGCACGACACTGCTATGGGTTCCAGGACTCAGCTGGATTCTTTGGGTCTTTAGGGTATGGAAATATTTCCTGCACTCTTTTTACTTGACTCTTGCGAGTGATGACTATAAAATGATCCTATAAATTATGTGTCCTCTATTAAAGTGTTTCCTTTATAAGCCCTGACTGCAAGGAGATCACTTAGAGATATTTCATCCATGTCTTCTTTGAGTAGATAGTCATAAGAATTGATAGATGATAGATTAGATGGATGGATGGATGGATAGATAGATGATAGATAGATAGATAGATAGATAGATAGATAGATAGATAGATAGATAATGTAAATCTAGTAAAGGTTATAGCCTGGATCATCAGGAAGCTGCCTCAGGCTTAGGACCTAAACAGCACTGTATCCACACACAGGTTGAGGTGAATTTCTGTATGCTTTTCTACAAATATATATATATATATATATATATATATATATTCCTACTTCAGTGATGTGTGTGTATGTATCTTCTTTCTGGAGCAAACCTTTCAGATAAGATTGTAGTTGTGGGTGCCCATGAAGACAGAGGGCCAAGGACCTCAACTTTACAAAGTAGGCTTTTCAAACAGTTTCATTCTTAGTGATCAATAAATGTCTGTTTAGTAGATATGGATGTTATGAGCAAGGATTAGATCTAAAACTTGCTTCAGTTTGATCTTGTAGGCTAGTGCCCACTCGTACTGAGGTACTTGTGGAATTCCCAATATTCTTATTGTTTCTAGCATCAAAGTATCCCATTCGGGATAAAATATGGATGTCCAGTGTATGAGGATAAAACCAAACCTTGTAGAATTTAAAAGTCTTTAGCAGCCCCCATCATCTGAAAAAAAGGGGGGGTCCATGAGCTGTATCACATTGATCTCTGAAATGTGGACAAGATTCTTAATAAAAATTCCAATCCATTTCCCAAAACTAAACTACCATTACAAAGCTTAGGACATACACATAAAAACAATTTCTTCAAGTAACATACTCTATCATTGAATCAATCCTTCTACTTGTAATAACTAAAAATGCTAGAGAAGATATATTTACAAGTTATCATAAAGACCCTAAAGAGATGACAAAATACTAAGGAATCATCTTGCCCCATAAAAGGAAGTAGAGATGGGAGAAGTGCTCTAGCTCAGTTGTGCTTTGTCCACAGGCTTTTTGCAAATCTGAACTTCCTATCAACAGTCTTGTGGGACCATGGGTGAAATATAAAACTCCAGACTCCTGGAAACTAATCCATACGGCTGAAGAGCATTTAGTATCTCCTGAAGAGTCCTCAAAGATTGGCTGAAGGTGATCTTGAACCTATATGGCTCCCAGGTCCTAGCACCACAAAAGCCAAGTTCCTTCTGGAAGCCACTTTAAATGAGGCTTAAGCTAGATTCTTCACTTGAGAAGTGCGGAAGAGTTGAACCTTTGATGCCTAAAACCCAAAGCTTATACACTTATCACTTTAAAAGGTACTGTAAAATCAATTATATATAGACTTTTCTGGAGGTTTTCCAGGAAGAATTTTAAAAAAGACATGCAGCAAATAGAAAAGAGGCACCCACTGGATAATTAAGTCTGTGTGTATGACAGTTACAGTGAAGGTAGGAACTACTGGAACATGACAGGGATCTACCTTAGCAGACCCATGCCGGGCCCATCAATGATCCAGTGGGCAGGGTAAAACTGGAATAACTGAGTAAAACCATGTGGTTTTAGAGATATCAGTGGTGGTCACAGGAAAAGCAGGCCCTTGAGGAAATGGCACAGAACAGGTCCACTTAACAAAGAGGCCCCTACACAAATTCCGCCTGTTCTGTTCACAACCTCTGGTTTGTTCTTCTATAAAATGACACTGGAGGCCTGGGTGAATTCTGCGGCTGCTCCTACAGCCCAAATCAATGGCATTTATGCTTCTGTGGGTTTCTCCATGGGGGCATGGCTTGCAAGAAGCAAAGTGTACTCTGGAGGCCACAAGTGATCCCCATGTGGAAATCAGGGCTCCAGACAACACCCTGAGACAGAACAGGACTTCACACACAGGAACTGCAGCTGCTCGCTCCTGCAGACTCCGAAGGCGGCTGCTTTGTAGAAAACAGTGCACAGAGTTTCAAAGAGAAACTCAGGCTATCATTTCCATCCTAATAGGATCAGGTTCATGCATAATTCTGGGTGACCTTCTAGCGTCTGACATTCACGCCGCGTTCTTGTTCGCATTGCATGTTAAGCAAGCAAATTTTCAATGAACTCTCGCTGGCTGTACCACAGACACAGCTGTCAAGCGGACTCCTTTGTTCATAAGGTTCTCATTATTAGCTCAAGCTGAGCTGAATATTTGACTGAGGGAAAGGACCATATCATTATTTTCAGATTTCATTCTATGACTTAACTAGGCTACATCTGCCAGTGTTAGAAACACCAAGTACTTCTTGGCGCCAGCCTTGGCGTTCTCTTCTATGACAATGACCCAAAATGTTTCAGCGTGAGCAAGTCTCTTCACCATCAAAACAATTTAATAAAAACTTACACTGTGATTAAGAATTACTCATCAACTGACGGGGCATACCAGTCTTGTGCTATTTATGAATTATTCCACACAATATTTTGGGCCTAACAAATAGAATCCACATTCATAAAGGGGGAAGCTAGAAAGCCACTTAAATGTTTTCATGATTTATAAGGTCTGTATTATACTTGAAACCATATTTATTTAATAGGTAGACTGGCATTCCATTGGATAATTCAATCTGCTTTAAATCTATTCTAAGGCTTTAGGCATCTTAAGGGACATTCAGAATATAAATTTAATTCCACTATGCACCTTTGAGCAGTATTTCTCTACATAAATATGAGAGGAAATAGCATAGGAATTTCTGTCAATTGTAGGGTGGAATTCCAAGTATTAAAATCTTGATACTAAATCTACTTAGAAAATGTTAGAAACCTCCCTAGCTCCAAAAAGCGTCATAAGCCTATTTAAAAATATAAGTTAAAACAACCACGCAAAAGAAATTATGAAAGCACACAATACTAGTGAATACATACAAAAACACCATTACTAATTTTTTTAAATGTATTTGGTACAGGGTCTCACTATAGTTTGAACTCAGAGTGATTCTCCTGTTTTCAGCCTCCCCAGAAGTAGGGTTATAGGCATGTACACTTGGTCTTGGTGGCTGGCTCTGCACACCCAGGGACAGGGCAGTGTGGCATGCAGTGCTGGGGATCAAACCCTGGTCTCTGCACTTGCCTAAAGCATGTGTTTAGTCCACTGAGCTATCTCACCAGACCACACCATCAATAGTAAAGCTTAGCAAAAATAATCTGAAATCATCTTTAGTAGTCATTACAAAAAAGACACTTCATTCCCTTAGAGTAGAAAAGTTTACAGACTTGCACTGTATGGTTATCCCAAGGAACTGGATGAAGTTTTCCATCTTAAAGAGTTAAATATGAAAATGTGCTTTAGTTTGTCAGAATCTTGGAACATGAGAACTAAAAGAACGCCCTAAAGACGTCTTAGACACATGGTCCTTCAGTCACTTGAAGACGTTTTCAGCTCATTACTAAACATGGTGATCTATTCAACTTTGATATCTCTAACTAAAAGAACAATCTTAAGCCAACAATTGAAACAGGCTCCACTGTAACTCTCAAGCCAATGACTTTAAATTACTACCTCTTCTTTACCTTAGTTCCTCAAACACCTGAAATTCAAAACTAAATCCAATTTTTTTCTTCCGTGAAGAATCTGATCGCACTGCTTACTATGGATGAGCTACCCCACTGCCTAGCTCATGCTGATATTTACCAATAATTCTTTCAGTGTAGTTGCCATAAGTAAACAATTTAAAGTTACAGAGCACATTAGGATTATTTTAGCTTATGATATAAAATTCAAAGATTTATTCACAGCAAATTAAATGTATCTGCAGCAGAAATAATTCATATCTGTGCTTCCCCTATATTTTATATGTTGTAATTCTGAGCCCCCGTATAATAGCAGTAAGAAGGCTGGCCAGATAGCTCAGCAGATTAAAGTGCCTGCTTAGGCAGGTGCAGGGACGGGGGTTCGATCCCCAGTGTGGTGTGGTGTGCTGTGCCACTCCCAGGGCATGCTGAGACAGCCAATGAGACTGAGCGTGGTGGTAAGCACCTGTAAACCCAGCACTTGGGAGGCTGAAACAGGAGGATCACTATGAGTCTAACTGTGTATTGAGACACTGTACTAAATACATAAAAAAAAGAAAGAAAAGAAAAAAAAAGAAAGAAAAATAGGTCCCTACCAAGGTACATTATGAAAGAAAAGTCAAATCAATAGTAGCCTTTCAGACACAAGGGCAGAAGAAAGTCCGGTAACATGGGGAAATACGCTAATCTCAGTATACACAGGCAAATTTGAAACGCAAACATAATGTCCTTCTGTACAAATTTTAACATTCAAAAGCTGAACTTTTGTTTTCTACTTACCATGTTGTATGTCTTTCATATCTAAGTGAAGACTAGACATTAATATTCCAACTGCTTGTGATCTTTTGTTGCTTAATAACTTGACAACCTGCTCCAGAAATAAAGAAGGGGGAAATGTTAACTTCAAATCCAATATACATAAGATTTTTTAAAAATTCTACAGTAAAAAAACATAAGATGAAATACCTATGTCATTACTTAAAGTATTCAAAATACTTTAAATGTAATGTTTAAAAAGCGCTTTGGATCATCTAAACCAGTATTGAAGATCTACTGTCTTTCTCCCAGTATTTTCCCTCAACCTACCAGTCATGTGTTTTATCAGTCTTATAATAGTCTTATCTGTGAACCAGTAAAGTTTCTAATGGGTTAGGAAGTGAGTGTGGGCTCTGTGAAATAACAATTACATGTTGGATCATTTATGCCTTAAAGGAGAAAATATGCTTTTCTTTAGGTCATTTCGAAGGCTCACTATATTACTAGAAGTTCCTCTTGCTCGGTACTTGACCCACATTGGGTGGAGAACTTTCCAGTTAATTAATAGAAGAATACAATTGTCAAGCTGCAAGGACTGCATCAGCTCAGTCTCAAGTCTGGCTGCCCAGAGTGTCTTCGGCGGCCAGCGCGCACACCCCAGGAGGTTTCTGGGACCCAGCTGGGTATACTGCCATAGAACACAGTCACGTTTAAACCACGTTCTCCAGACACCAACACCACCAGTAAATCTTGTTTATGGAACTCTTGTCCCAGGTCCTGATTCTCGAGGGACAGCAACTTCTATTTACTCTCTATGTTTTGTTTTAAATCTATTTAGAAATAACACTGGAAGAAAAGGAAAGAAAAGTGGTTATGGTCAAATTACCAGAAGTGACAGTTGCTGTAACAACCATCACCTTTGTTGACCTTGCCTTCCTTTTTTGGTTTAAGCTGGGTCAACCGGGACACTAAAAAAATAATCATACCCAACTGTCACACGAGGTCACAGGGTAAAACAATATTCTTAACAGCAATAACAGCATTCTGAGTCCCCAGCAGGAATGGGGAATAAAACAAAACACTTTCAGAAGGACCAATCACAAAACCTATCCTGCTGTTTCTGAAAGTTTCCAGGGGTAAAGGACAATACCTCAGAAGAGAGATGCTGCCAAGTCGACAGGGGGGAATTATGTAATAAATTCGGTTCTACATTTTCTCCCTAAACATTTTGCTAAGTTTTACCTAGAAAATTTAGCTTATGATTTGACTATGCACCAGTTAGAGACACATTTCTAACACGAGCATTGTCTTGTTCAGAAGTGAGAAAAACAGGAATCTAAAACCACGAACTCGGAAGGCTCATATACTCTGTCCTGAAAGATGGCGCTTCTAGCTTCAGATAAATGCAATGTGGGTCCCATCTGTGCTGCTTGACAGAACAGCTTTTACTATGTTTCCTATCATTTCTTTTTGGTCCAAAATGCAATGAGCACATGTGAGCGCATAGATCATTTGACTTCCTGGAGTGCTGACAGGTTGGCCACACCCTCCTAGAAACTCTCTCTCCAGAGCCCCTGCCAGTGTTTCTTGGTCCTCTGGAAAGTGAAGCAGTCTCCATTCGCCTTGTATTAGTATGTCCCAGGGTCCTATTTTCTGCACCTTGCTCTCTTTATAACCTATAATTTCTCCAATATGGACACATATGCTTGCATCTTCAACTCTGCAGTCTCCTACTCTCCTAGAAATTATCTCCACTTAAATTATCCACATCAATCTTTATTTGATGTGTCTAGAACAAAACTCTTATCAGTCCCACCTGAAAACATCCCCAGCTGGCTTCTCCTTTTTTATTCCATATGTTGAGGTAAAGGAACTACCTCTCTCCATCCACACAGTGAAGCCAAAAACCTAGAAATCAATCTATCCTCGTCTCCCCTTCACTGCATACTCTTATATCAAGTCAATGATAACTGGTCTGTATCTTTAAAAAAACATCCCTCCTCCTTCTCCCTCATCAGAGTTTAATTCTATGTGTTATAACTGCATAGATAACTGCAAAAGATTTCTAATTCATTTCCTAAAAATCTAGTCTGGGGATTCTCAAACTGTGTTCATTGGTCTGGAGGACTCTGTCATCACCATCCAGAAAATTATTAAAGATTCAAGTTCTCAGGTCCTGTTCTCAAGTCTTCGCATCAACAAATATGCAAGTAGCAGACTTCAGCTGGCATGTAAAAGCCCAGGACATGGTTCCAGAAGCAATGATCCAGTCTTATCCCTTCTTGTTCATTGTCCAAACTTATATCCAAGTATTCTAAGATTTTCAATACTTCACACTATTTCTTGATGCTTAATTTTTACTTTTTAAACATGGGTGGTTTGTGTTTCAGGGTTAAATTCTTTAAAGGATCATATAAAAAGCTTCACATGTCACACAAGCCAGGTGCTTTTTCTATGATTTAAACACCCTTGCTTACAAATTCTATTTAATATTTCAATATGCAAGAGTTGAAAGGAATGATAATTATCCATCACCTAACAGACATCCTACATGCAGAAGAGGGCTGAGGGTTAATGATGAAATGGATGTCACAACACCCCAGCGTAATTCTACCTTTGTACAGTGAGCCTTTTGCCCTGTGCCCCGGATAACAACTGGAAGCTCTGAAACTAGAACACTTGAAAACTCCAGATATAATGGAGATACAATGGAGAAGAAAGAACAGACAGATACAATGGAGAAGAAAGAACAGACTTCTAAAATTAGATATCAAATCACTTGGTGAAAAAATACAGAATTAACGAAGCTGAAATCTACAGGGTTAGGATATAATCAGAAAAATAAAAATTAATCTTCCTAAAAATCACATCAGGTTCTGTGAATTCTCTTAAGGAGGGGGTCATAGACTTCCCTGGGAGGCAGGATTGTTCAAACTACTTCTACTGAATTTATTTATTTATTTATTTAGATTTTATTTTATTGAGAACCATATCAATGAGACAGTTTCAAAGCTGATTAATAGGACAATTTCAATAATTAACACTTTTTACATTGTAATCTTCCTAGTGGTTATCTGTAGTACAAGAAGCACACAGGATATCCTGTCCAAACACTGTTAGTACAAATCTTTCTTCTCATAGAATTAAGCAAAAGTAGCTGCATATCTATCCTATTTACAAATATAAAATGGTCCTTCCTTTGTATCCCCTTCTTTTGTTTAGTACTGTCAGAGATGAGTATTCTATTGGCATTCACTTATTATATGTGCTCGAATTCAGTAAAACACTCCAACACAGTCCAGCAGTCTACAATAGTTGTAGGTTATCCGCAGAAGTTGTTGACTTGAGCCTTTTACATCTCAGCATATTAATATGGCCTCACTTTATATACCTCGTTTTTATACTTTTCTGTTGGATGGTTAAGACCAAGATAAAGCAAGACCTATATAACAAGAAATATAACTTTTGTATCTGATAAGGTCAGTCAAGTCCCCTCAGGATTTTTCCTGTAACCTGTACCACACTTTGTAGATCTTTTCTCAGTGTCAGCCATGTGGATGAGTCACGGCCATTGCTTGATCAATTTGCTCTCTGTGAAAGCCTGAGAGAAAGTTTTATCTCCATGTGACTCTCCTTAGGCACACTATAGATCATATTTATTTATATTTATTTATTTATTTTGGTGGAACCATGGATTGAACTCAGGCTCTTGCACTTGCCAGGGAAGCACTTATTCTACTGAGCTATCTTCCCAGTCCCTACCTGGGATCTTTTAGAAACACAAATACTACTTGGAGCTGAGGTTTTGTGTCTAACAAGTTCCTGGTGCTCTACTGCCCAGAATGTCAGGTGCTGTGGTTCCCCAATTTCTTTCCTAATGCATTTGGGAAAAGCTGTTCCAGTGCTCTAAAGCCTTGAACCCATCACTCAAAAAATAAGGCATCAACTTCAAGGAGCTGCAGTGGGTAGCCGGTGTAATCCTGCACCAGTTAGCACAGATACAATGAGAAGAAAGAACAGATTCTTCTAAAATTAGATGTCAGGTTGCTTGGCCAAAAAAGCAGAAAATACAGAAGCAACAAATTTAAATAAAAGAAAAACATGTTTGGAAGCTTTTTAATCCTTTGAGATTGCACTGAGAAAGAAAACTGACCCATTCATGGCCACATTTAATTCTTCCAAGAGTACGAATGCTCTTCTCTTCCTTTCATGTAATTCCTTAAAATATAAATCAGGCTCTACTTGGTTCAGAGGAGGTTTTCTGTGATTAGAAGTGACTTCTCCGAGTTCTTTTCATGACCAGTGAGACATTTCCTCTGACCAGGTATAACAAATGGTCACGGAAAAGAACAAAACCTGCAGTGCTGGCCTTGCCCCTGGGTGTGCTGAGACCTAAATTGGGACTGGGCGTGGTGGCGCACGCCTGTAATCCCAGCTCTTGGGAGG
This sequence comes from Ctenomys sociabilis, assembly GCA_004027165.1. NCBI lineage: Eukaryota > Metazoa > Chordata > Mammalia > Rodentia > Ctenomyidae > Ctenomys > Ctenomys sociabilis. The sequence goes on along the minus strand of PVKA01006039.1, from coordinate 34,528 downwards.
CTGTAAACAGGTGGATTACTATGAGTCAGATCTAGTAGTGAGACCCTGAACACCCTGTAGACCCTTCCCTAAAATACAAAAAAAAAAAAGGAACAAAACCAAGACATTCATGCTTTTGGCTCCAGTCAGAACTTTTAGGGCCTTAAAACAGTTAACATCATCCGGGGCTACAAATGTGTTTAAAACTAACATTAAATAATTTTTGCTGTACTAGCAAGATATCCTCAGTCTACTTTCACTGCCTATATCTTTTTAAATTTCACTTAATTTATATACTAAGCCAGTACCAATAAGTTATGACAGAGAACAATGACTGAAGCATCAAGGATAATAGGAATATATGTGCAAGTATTTTTGAGATCACTTAATATTAATTGGTTTTGGTGCTGAGATAAGTCCTTGTCATGTGGCTGACTATACAGGGACATTTCTGGTAATAGTCTCAGCAGTTAAGTAACAAGTATCCCAAAGCTTATTGCTTTCAAGAAATACTAGAAATGTCTAACTTCCATCAGTTTGAATTTTCCTAGCCTTCAACTGCTGTTTCATGAAAATGCACAATAAAGTGATGAAGAGAGGCTTACTTCACTTCTGTCCTCCAAAAGGCTCTTCTAGCCTGACAGAGGGAGGCAGCAGAGGCATAGGTGTGTCTGAACAGAGCCACATCGCCCCGTGGCTCAGACTGCAACGTACACAGTGCACGGAGCAAAGGCAGGGCCAGTCGGCCCTCTTTCCCTGGTCCTAGAGACCCCGTGTGGGAGCTACCCATCTCATCCGACATCCAGCTCCAGCGCTCGACATCCTTGTGTACCCAAGTCTCTTTGATGCTGTGTCATGAGCTGTAAAACGCAGGGGTCGCGTCACAGAGTGACCCACAGGGAGATGGATGCAGCTGAAAATCAGGGTCACCTATTCAGAATGTGGACGGGGGGTTGCCACCAGGCCACCAGCCCTGACACTTGTCCACAAAAGGATGAGAACAGAAACTGAGCAAATGCTGGGAATTTGAATAACAACCTGGTACAGTAGTGTTTTGACCACTCAATCTAGATTTGTAAATTTTTGTTTTGAAAGTTTTATTCCTAATATTGTTTTTCTAGTAAATTACATTATATAATATACTACATATATACATAGTGTGTGTATATATATACATATATATAGTGTACATATATAGTGCATATATATAGTGTATATATATATATACATAGTATATTATACGTTGCATATAATATACGTATATTATATAGAGCATATAATATATATTACTTTTGATATTACTGTATAATACTATCAGAAGGAAATGGAGAGTGGGCCTTCTTTAAAAAGCTCTTTGCTGGTGGAGTCTGGCCACACACTTCCTCAGACACCAAGGAGAGTGTCCAAGAAGCAGGGCCTGAACAATAATGGCCATCTTCCCCCCAAGCCAGTTATGATTCCCAGGCTTCTCCAACAACTTTAAGAGTAAAGTTGCTGGTGAGCTGCAGCTCCTCAGAGCTCCCTGGAGGAAAGATCACGGTGCTCCACCACCTCAGTCCCACAGCAGCCCAGGAGTCCCAGATCCACAGCCACCCCTTTAAATGAGTTAGGGAAAAAAAAAAAGTGAGGAAACCAAAGCAAGCACTGGATCTCTGAAAGAAAACATAAAAGGTAAGAAAATTTACTTTCCCTTTGCTTTTCACACAACTACTCACCAGTAATTTTTTAATCTATTTTTTATTCACTGGCACTGGGGTTTAAATTCAGGGCTCCACACGTGCTCACCTTGAGCCCTCCCCCTCAACTGCTCAGAGGTGTGCTCTGAACTCAATAATCTAAAATAAAGTCAAGAAGTGCCAGGTGATACTAAGAGTCAAGTACTATAGAGGTAAAAAAAAAAAAAAAGACTTTTATTTCTCATTCCCTCGCTGCACCTCCCAATAGTGATCAAAAACTTAAGACAATGCTCACACTCCATAGAAGCCCTTGGGAGCAGTGTCTCATGTAATGTACAATAAAAATATGGAGAAGTCCTTAGTGGCAGACCTATAAGCAAAAGACGAACGTCAGCACTAAAATGAAAAGTGGACAAGACTCCTCTTCAGTTTTCTAGAACTGAGCCATCCAACAGAGAACCAGCCACATGTGGCTAACTGGGCCTTGGAAATAAACACAGATGTCAAAGATTCAGGTTGTATTTAAGAGGATGCCAATTACCTCATTAATTTTCTACATTGATTACAAGTTCAAACAACAACATTTTGGATACTCTGCATTGCGTGTAATGTCTTAATATTAATTTCATGAGTGCCGCCATAGTTTTCAAAAGTGTGGCTACTAGAAAATATTAAAATTGTATATACAGCTTACAGTTTAAAATTTTTAAAGCGCACACAGGCCTTACATTCTATTTCTATCTGGTAGCACTGAACCAAGAAGATCTCACAAATCAGATATGGTGGCACTTGCTACGGAGAGGGCAAGACGGGAGGATCACAAGTTCAAGGTTAGCCTAGACAACTCAGTAGCCCCCATCCCAAAAATAAAGGTCTAATAACTGAAATGAAAAACTAAACTCATCTAGCCTCAGCCTAGACTTCTAGTTTTCTTCTGTATTTTAAAATACAACTCAGGGGCCGGGGAGATAGCTCAGTAGATAGAATAAATGCTTGCCTGGCAAGCACAAGGGCCTGAGTTCGGTCCCCGGTTCTGCTAAATAAATAAATAAATAAAATAAAATACAATTCAAACAAAAAAAGATAAACATGGTATCTTCATCAAGATTCCTTGGCTGTTGAATGGTTCTCCCTATCCACAAATCTTCTGACTGACTAAAAAAAAAATCTATGTGCTATTTTTTTCCCACGAGACAGCACAAGCAGCAGTGAGTCAGAAGGGTACTTAGAAGGACAATGTGATACAGATGTCCAAGATCGAAGCTCTCCCCTGAGCTGAGGGAGGACCTCTTTTCCATCCCACTATACTGCTCCAGAGAATAAAACCACTATCAGTGTAAATCCCTTGCCCTCCAGACCAGGTTCAAGCATTGCTATTCATCAGATGGGGTTCATATTACTGCTGATTACACAACCAACCTAACTAAAGCTATTTATAGTAATTAAAATAATTTTCACCATTTATAGAAATTAGATTCAACCATTTTAGTCTCCATTTCAGCACAGAAAGAGCAGAAAGTAACTATTCTACCATGAAGTCATTAGTCAAGTACAACCACTACTCATCAGGTATGAAATCTACTAAATTTTCCTCCTGTAATGGAACGGACTCCTCTGAGTACCCCACTGGATCTGATGCTCTGGATAGAACCTGATGTCAAGGGGCCGGGGAGATGGCTCAGTGGAATAAGCACTTCTCTGGCAAGTGCAAGGGCCTGAATTCAATCCCCAGTTCCGCCAAAAGAAAAAAGAATCTGATGTCAGCACATCAAAAATCTTAGCTACAAGTTCTGACAGGGTGAAATGTCCTTTCTTCCTTCTCACACTCTGAGCTCTTCATCTTTTTTTTGTACTGCCTAACTTTTCCTCCTTTCAACCATGCCATTTCATTCATTGTTTTATTCTGCTTTGGCAAAAATATATATTTTTTTAATTCTTTAGCCGGTTACTTCCAGCTAAAAGTATTTCCAGTTAGTCTCTGGGCTAATTTTTCTCACCTGCCCTTCCTACCACCTAGTCTGTGTGTGCTCCCATCAGCGTTTTCCAGGTCCTTTTTATTGCTTCTCTTAACACTGTACTGAGTACATCCACAGGCTTAGGCAATGACTTTGCCTACTTATATCTCACACCCCCCTCACTCTTCGGAGCTATGGTTTCAGGTCTCTGGATACCTCTGTGTAGAGGCTTTCCCCATGCCTTCCGCTCAATATGACCAAATTCAACCCACTTTCATTTTACAAAAGTCAGGATCATTGTGGCAGATACCATACTATTGTAGTCGGAATTTAATACAGGACACATAATTATAGGATTACTTTATAATATCCACCCAAAGAATCAGATGCAGAAGAGTCTACACACTTGAGACCCAAAGAATCCAGCTGAGGGCCTGGCAAGGTACCGCAAGAGTCCAGCCGAAGACCCACAGCCCATGGAAATGTTCTCCATGAGTCCAGTGGGAGACCAAAAGCCCACAACAATGTCTCATGTAAGACTATCAAGGGTTTGGGAAGGCCCAAAGGCCAGTGGTGAATGCTAGAAAGTCTCTGCCAGTGGGCTGAAGGATCTGTGCCAGCAGGCTGAGGGATCTGCACTGAAGCCAAGAAGCAACCAGAGCTCTTGTAAAGAACCATAGCCATCCTCAGCAACAGCAATATCCCAAGCTCCTCTAATGATGAAAACAGCTTAATTCATATCAGGAAAGCCAGCACAGCAAGCTTCTCTAGAACAATCAACAGCACCACCTCTTCCTCTCCAGTTCTTTTATGCTGTTGGCAACAGTCCTCAGGTGGGCTTCTACCCCACAACCATACTGAGTCAGCTCAGCTGGGTGTGGCAAGCTGACCACTAGTGAACCCACCTAGGCCACAAAATCCTCTTCATCTTTTAGCAACAGAACCTCAGAATTTTAACCGGACATAATGGCTAGAGTATTAACATAGCATTTTCCTCAGCTTATGCTTTAATTCACTGTAGCTACATGGGTTGTGGAAAGCCTAATGCAGAAAACATGTGTTAAGTCTATTTTGTATCACAGGAACAAATAATCAACCTGTAAGGAGAAAAGGTTTATTTTGGTTCACAGTGATAAGAGTTCAGCCCCAGATCCCAGGGCAGTGTTCTGCTTTTAGATCTGTGGTGAGTAACATCACCGCAGGAACACACAGCAAAGGAGCCAACGGCTGAAAAGTAAAAGGAGGAGGAAGGGCTGAGATCCTGCTCCACCTCCAGAGCAGTCCCAGGACCTGAAGATATTCCTCAAGGCCCCCATGTCTTCAAGAGTCTCCCAACAGGGCCAGGTTGGGGACTAAGCATTTCACACATTACTTTGGACATTCAAAAATGTAAACTGCAGCAAGAGAAAGCCCAGCCTCCAAGAGGAATCTTGCTGCTCTCTACTTTCCTTCTATCAGGCTGGATGTAAAATTACCATTCGCACTCCCTGAGGATGAAGCAATAGAAAAAGCTGGGGGGTAAATCTGTAGGACAGCATGATAGAATGAAGCCATGGTAGCTTTCTGGGAACTCACCTTCCTAGACTCCTTCATGAAAGACAGAAATGAAGTCATTCATAACAAAACCGGCCATACCAACACTCCACCAAGCATATCTAATTGGCAGCAGGCACCGTGCTAAAGAGTAGGGCAAATGCACAGATGGACGCCAGGACAAAGAAACTCATCATCCTCTCCAAACAGTTGTTTCACAATCCCCACATTTCAGTGATCCCACATCCCCAGGCATCAGGACGGGAACTTCCTGCTCATTCTTCCTCATCTCTCACATCCGGGAACCTCTGGCTCATTCTTCCTCATCTTCCACATCCGGCCACACACTAACTTTGCTTAGGATTCCTTACCTTGTGGTCCTCCCCCTCACCGCCCTGGTGAAGCTCTTATCATCTCTTCTCAGAGATGCAGGCCAACAGGCTTTTTCCACAAGGGTCCCTGGCCAGCTGTCAGTCTTTGTGCTGTCACTCCTCTCCAACAGAAGTCTAATGGTGCCTTGTACTTCTGCTCTACTTTCCACTGCCAAAGGAGCAAACTGTATGTACTCACTGGACAGAAATGTCGAAAGTCTCAAATCTCAAGGAATTGTTTCCTGAACATGACGACCTCTCAGGGGCCAGATGGGAGCTTCTTTTTTACCCTCAGAACTACATGTTCTCCTACTACAATATACCCATGCAGTAATGATTGAAGCTATTCTCATTTAAAATATATGCACCTCTAGACAGAGACCATGTAATTCCACTTGCATCAGAAGAAGTGGAATTCAATGTCTGCTGAATAAGTGAACCTTATTTAAACTATTCTCATCTCAGAAGCCTCACTACAATTAAAAAATAATAATAATAATTCCCATTCTTGGCTAGAGCTCAGAATCACTAAGGCTTGATGTTTTGTTGGTAGTGCATTGTTTTCTTCCTTTTTTATTCTTGTAGTGTTGGGGATCAAAAACAGGGGATCATATATTCTGCATGGGTATATTGTATATACTGCTATATTTATTAACTAAAACCACATTTAATTACTTGCCCAACCAACGTTTGTTATTAGAGCTGTAAAAAAGAGAATGTATTCTATGTTATATGTATGAAGTAGTAGATAATTAAGATGCCATTAAATATAGCGTAGATACTCTGAAGTTTCTTCCAGTTCCTTACAGTCTAGTAAATCATGAATTAAGGAGCAAAACTAAGTAATTTGCTCACCATCTAATGCAGAGTCCCATCAAGAGTCTTGTTTCCTAATTCCTACCTAGAGAAGTGTTATGAATTGTCTAGCTGTCACCCAAAGCCTCATGTAATCATGGGGTGGGGACTTCCAGAGTTTGTGATTAACTAATGATCCACTGGGATTATGTGTGATCCAAGGTGGGGATTATGAGTCTTAGTACTGCTGGGATTATGGGTGTGAGTACTACACCCTAGCCTGGGCAGCGAGCCTGAATGGAATATGAGAGACAGAGAGACAGACCTTCTTAGCAACCTTCTTAGTTCTTTGTTGTCATTGTTGCTGTTCAGCCACCATGAACTGCTCCCCCCTGCCTTGGAGCCAGCTGAATATGGATTGAAACCTCCAGTAACTGAGCTAAATAAACCTTTCCTTCCTTCATTTTGGGTGCTGGGTATTTGTCCCAGCAACAAAAGAAGAATAACTAAGACAAGAAGCATCCTACTTTCTTCTGAAATGATGTGTCATGGAATTGCTAGAAACTGGATATCAGATTAAAGGAATAAGTGGCCAAATCCAATCTGGCAAACTCTTTTCTAAGTAGACTAAGATAAGAACAGTCATCTAAGGAAAGATAAATTCCACGGGAGAAGTAGCCAATGTAAAAACCAGCTATTTCTCACACAGATATATGAGCACCCTGTATGCAGTGCTCTCAAATGGGGAGAGATGCACAAAGCACTCAAGAACATTCTACAAGCAAAAAAGAATGTGAGCAAGTATGAAACTGCAACACCAAGCTGGGCGAGAGGCCCAGGAATGAGGGGAAATACAGAAAGACCAGTTTCCAACTTCAGGAAATCCAGTGATTTGACCTGCAGAGAGGTAAGAGAGCTGTGATGGCAGCCAGGTCTTTGCCTACATTAGCAGCCATGTACCTTTAGTCAAGTTCCTTAGCTTGTGGATCTCAGTTTTGCTGTCTAGAAAATGCAGTTCATAATCCCCAGACAATAGTCCCATAGTTGGAGATTAACATATATGACAACATCCCAAATAGGTATAAAGTATAAAACATCTTGCAAGTGCAAGATTATTATTACTATATTTAGTTTATTCCAACAAGTACAACACTATAATAGAAAGTTATAAGAAATAAATACTCAAGAGAGCAAATGACTGACACATTGGCTAATTTCCAACCTACTGAAGATTTATATATGGTTATTCCCCTAAGAACTCTTTAGACATTCTGTTTGTCACTGTATAATTCTCATTTGGATTCAAGTGTCTTATTTTGAGAAACTAAATTAATCACTTGATTTTTGACCAAATAGGAATCCAGAACCCTTTCTAACCTCACTGAAAGCAGTTCATGAAACAACAGACATCCCCAATCTTAACTGGTCTACACTCAGAAATAAAGAATGCCTGCGTAGGATTTTGCAGAGCAAGAGGTTATCAGGGTTTCCTTAGTCCACGCCCACAAGCAAGGAGGGCTGCAGTCTTCTGTACAGGACCTCCTTCCCTGCTCAGATTAACCTTAAGCCTCAAGGCAGGGTGGCCGACCTCACAGGCATCCAGCAGCATTCCAGGGCACAGCAGGCCACGGAACACACTGACACTGACCATGCCCAGGAGTGGTATCTCCAGATGGTCCAGTTGGCACCAGACAGCCTCTCTACTTGGGCAGCCTACACACAGACTCAGAAACAAAACAGGCACAGCCTGGTAATGAGAGAGAAGACATTTGACATCACTTCCTGAGTAAGACTCAGGAAGTCAACCTTGAAAATAAAGCACAATCTAGTCAAGCATTATTTATCTGTTTCTTTTATTTTATTTTAATGTATTTAATACAGGGTCTACAGGGTCTCACTACACAGACTGACTCAGCAATTCTTCTATTTTCAGCCTCCCAAGCACTGGGATTATAGGAGGCTACCACGCCCAGTCTCAATCACCTCTCATTGTGCCTGGGGGACAGAGCTGGTATGGCAGGCCTGAGATCAAACCCTCAGCCCCTGTGTCTGCTTAAGCAGGAGCTTTAATACTGAGCTATCTGGTTGGCCCTTTTTTTTTTTTTTTTAACCTGCTTCTTAATTTAGTCTCAGACCTGTATTTTGGCACAGGTGTAAGGTGATGGCAGATGTAACGTGTTTTGCCTGCCCTGCCTTTGAATCTGTATCAGCCTCGGAAGAAGATGGACAGCTGCAGAATTTGGAAGATTACCCAGAAAAGCGACTGTGTTGGCTCTGAGAGCCACCAGATTTCTGCATTCCCTGCCATTTCTACCTATTTTCCCGATGTACATTTCAGACTTGAGTTTAGAAAGTTGTGCTTTGGTTATACAATCTGGGTGCTGTTCCTCAAATGAATCGATTCAATGTTTCAACCTCTCCTAGCACCATCTTTGTAGTACCGGCCTTTATGCTTGTTTCTTCCCTAATCCTAATACTGATCTGCTGGGTCTCAAGTCAACTGGAAACAAGAGCTTCAAGGGTGTGCAAGTAATTCAGTAGCGTCATATATCTCTTCATCAAGTAACAATTACTATCCATCTGGTCCAGCACTATTTCTTGATAGCAACCTCTGTCTCTCTTACTTGTGACACTCAATAGAGCATTATAAATCACTCTTAAATTAGCTGCCAAGTTATACACAAAAGACATTTACCACAACACAAATATGTTACAGAAAAGTGTTTTAGAAGACCAAGACACACATGATCATATGTTTTGAGAAATACTCATTCTTTCTATTTGAATATTTTTATTCAAATAGAAAGAATGAGTGCCGGGCATGGTGGTATTACACACACCTATAATCCCAGCACTCAGGAGGCTGAGGCGGGAGAATCACTGTGAGTTCCAGGCCAGCCTGGATGACATAGTGAATTCAAGGCTAGCCTAAACTAGTGAGATCCTTCCCCCCCTCCAACAAAGCAACAGAAAGGATAACACCCATCTTCCCTATAGAAGTCAGCCACACTGGGTTTAATTCTTGGAAGGCAAGCTACTAGGCTTGGACATCTAGCCTGGGCACAGAGAACTTCCCTACAATATGCCAGGTCCTGGATTCAATCCTGACACAAAATAAATAATTGTATTTTTTCAAAAGAAGGCAAACTGCTAAAGAGCTGCAGAGTCATAGGTGTATTAAATAAAGCCAAACTGAATGCAGTCATTACACGACCTGCTCCTCCATACATGAGACATGCGCAAAATTTCTCAGGAAAAGAGAAGGAAGGTTATCTTGAACAAATGAAAACAAAACAAGACACAGGGGAGGCCGGATTCCCTCTCCTCAGCCTTCAAAGCTTGCTTGTTTCTCAGCTCTGGCCCTGGGCCCCTTTAGCTGCCTGCATACAGACTCATAGAATTTGGATACACCAGAATGCAAAACAATGCACAGGAATCCACCAGGGACAAGCTGAGGGAATAACTTGGGCTATTTATGTATTTTTTTAATGGGGTAAATTTAATAGAGCTAGAAATTCAATTTCTTGCTTATTATCAACTTCTTTCTTCTTTCTTAGATAGAATTGGAGCACTAACCATGACCTTGACCAGAAAGGCAAAACAAACAAACAAATAAAAAATTAAAACATCAAAGTCTAAAGTAATAAGAAATTAATAGAGGAAAAGAAGTGACAATATTTATATTATCAAAAATTATATTCTAATAGGTGGAATTTTCAAAGTTCACTTTTCATTTTAAAAAATATAGTAATGTATAATAAAGTTTAAATAAACATGATATGGCTCTTAAAACAAAATGCTTTTTTTAATTAAAACCAACTATCATAAATCTCCATCCCTCCCCACTTTTCTAAAGCACAAAGAAACATGCAAAAATGTTTAGACTCCATGAATTTAAAATAATATACCATTTTCTCTGAACATAGCCTTTTGTTAGACTAGCTAGCTCTGTATTGTCTTTTTTAGTGTATTTACTACAGGGTCTACAGGGTCTCACTGTGCAGATCACTCGTAATGATCTTCCTGTTTCAGCCTCCCAAGCTCTGGGATTACAGGTGTGCACCACCATGCCCAGTTCCTGTGGCCAGTATGGCACTCCCAAGGTTTGGAGACCAGCAGAACATGTGGTACTGTGGATTAAACCTGGGTCCTTGCGCTTACTAGGCAGGTGTTTAGACTGCTGAGCTAGCTCCATAGTCCCCATAAATTAATTCTTTTCTTTTTTAAATGTATTTAGAACAGGGTCTATGGGGTCTCATTACACAGATTGGACTCACAGTGATCCTCCTGTTTTCCGCCTCCCAAGCGCTGGGATTTCAGATGCATGCCACCTTGCTCGGTCTCAATCGCTATCTCAGGCCAGCATGGCTTCTGGTGGAGACTGAATCTCAACTCCTGCCCTCCGCCTAAGCAGATGTTGAGCCATCTGGCTGGCCCTAGATGGTTTTGTCATGTAGAATATATGCAGTGTACAGCTTGGTCCTTCACCAGTCCAAAAGCTTGGCAACCATAAAACAATGCATCTATCTGATCACATGCAACTCTGCTGAACTATATTCCTCTTAAAAATTCCTTCTAGGGCTGGGGAGATGGCTAAAGTGCTTGCCTAGCAAGCTTAAGGTCCAAGTTCAATCTCCAGTACCAAAAAAGAAGAGAAACAAAATTCCTTCTAAAACTTGCTTTTAGAGATGTACCCTATCTGCCATTTTCACATCATATTTTTAGCATTTAAAATTCACTCAAAGGATGACAAGTAGTGATTCCAATCATAAGTATCAGAAAACAATTAAATTCTAAGTAAGTACATGATCTAAATATTTCATTATCGTACCAAAAATATTTGGATATCAGGGCTAGTAGTGGAGTTCAGGGGTAGAACATGTGCTCTGTACACACCAAGCCCCAGGTTGGATCCCCAACACCAAAACACTAAAAATAAACAAACAAACATACTTGAATATCAAATACCTGATAAACACACCACTGATAAACTTGGTGAGAAATGATCTTATCCAGGGACATCACTTTCTTGTTCCATATTTCAGTATTCTCAAGGGGAGATGCTATGCACCACAAATAAAAGATGTGAAACAGCTAACCAGGTTAGTGAAAAATACAAGCAAACAGAGCTTACTGAGAGCCTGCTCCTACTTAATATTATTGCTTACAGCAACTATGCAATGCGAGAAGATACCTAGGTACATAATAAAGGATCTTGTCTCACTGTTCCTGTAATTGTTGCAAAATTCAGTGCAGAAGGCAACGTTACATTCCACACCGCACTACTGAACCCAGCTGCCCAAGGCCGCACATCCATTCAGGGGCACAGCCAGCACCTGATCCTGGGTGGCCCTGGCTCCAGAGCCCACCCACTTGGCCAGCACCCTGCACGACCCCAAGCATGTGCCTTCCTTTCCTGCCTCCTTGATGTTCAGTGACATGATGCACAATTAATATGGATAGATAACACATAATGAGAATGAATTATCTTTCAAACTGTTAGCCAATGTGCAAGCCTTGGCAATAGGCCCATCTGAGTATTCTGCCTTGGGTACTCTTCCATGTCAGGAAAATCATGAAGAACAAATAAAACCCAAAATACTCTCGTTCTGCTCTTACAACGCACCACTGATAAACTTGGTGAGAAATGATCTCATCCCGGGACAGGACTCGGGTAACCAATGATGCAGCAAGCATAAGTTTCCTACACAGAATGGCACAGCAAGCTTCTAACAATGGGAAAAATAGGTATTCAGTTTGTGGCGTATTCAAGCCTTCTACTTCTCTCTTTGCTCTATCTAGCTGTGAAAATAACATTGTTTCATCCCTTTCCACAGGGATGAAACTTGTTTTCTTGTTCTATCCACAGGATCTGCTAGTGCATTAGCCCTATGTAGATAGAAGAGCAAAACCTGCTCTTCTTCCTACCATATGGAGGGAGCTATTTCCAGTTTTCTTTCCTTTTTCTTTTTTTTTTTCCAGTTTTCTTGCAAGAGTACACTCTTTATTTTTGGAAATGACATACTGACTAAGCACTGGTGTATTTTCCAAAGACCTCCTAGAGTTTGGAAGTAAAAAAGAGATAAACAGTGACTTAACAGTGAGCTAATTTAGGGTGCTCATTTTTAGAGAATAAAAGTTTCAGTATGCGACTTCACATCATTCAGACCAATAGTCATCTTTCTCATGGTGTCCAGTTCGGATATCGTGTATTTAGCAATTGTCCTTCCTTCAATAATTCCTTTAAAAGAAATACATCACACTGTACCAACCAATCCTATGACATCCTCATCCAACAACAGCGAAATCATTCATTATTCACCTCTGGAGAGATCTTCAACTGTACTCTTCCAAAGTTTCAAATTAGTGTTTTACTATTCAATGAATAATTCTGGTAAAGTGCTATTGCTCAGAAATTTCTTTTATTAAAGCACTCAGGTTAAATTATATCTAAAATTAAGTAGCAGGTCTCAAGTATACACTTCACTTAATTGCAACACACACAGACACACACATACACCCTGTTACTACCACACAGATCACTGTATAGAATACCATCAGCATGCTTGGAGGCTGCATTCTAGTCCTCCTTCCTACCAATATCCCCTTTCCAAAGCCTCATTCTGATTCCTATGGCCATAGGTCACTTTGGCCTCATCATGAACCATATGTAAATGAGAAAGTACTGTTCACGTGGGCTTTTGTCTATGAGATCCATTCATGGTAACAAGTGAAACAGTATATTCTTATTTTCCATTGCTGTCTACTTGTCTACCATGTAATTAGACCTCAAATTATTCTTTTATTCAGTACTGATAAATATTTTAAGGTTTCTTCATTCAGAAGTTATTTAAACAGTGCCACTGTATTTCTATATATAGAGAAAGAGAGATATGAATTCATTTATCTCAGATATACATACAGAGAAGCAATATAACCCTTACATGTAATGTACCATAGTAAACATCATTATTTACCGCAAAGCAGTTTTCCAAGGTAGTTGTACGTGTTTGGAAATTCAGGAGACCAATTTATGAAATAAAGCATCATACTTTCCAACAACTTCTTTAAAACTTTACAAATATCATAACAATAAAATTACTTAGTATCTTTAAACAAAGCCATAAAATTATGACCCAATAGGCCATAAAGTAGTTAAATCTTTGAGGAAGCTGTTAAACATGTCAGTGGTTTCCAAAGGCACATCTACAGAGAAACACAGGAAGGACACACATATGGAGGTATTTGGCAGTGAAACTGTATCCATGATCATTGGCTTAGCTTTCAGGAGCAGTGGATATAAATATATACAATGGTAAGCATATTTCAATAGTCCATAAATCTAATCAATAAATACCTAATGGGTACCTAAATCATATCAGTTCCACCTTTGAATATTTCCCAACTCGTTCCTGTCTTCTTAATCAGTGTTTCATCCGAGCATTATTGTCTCTGGAACACTGCTGTCAGTTGCATATTTGTGTTTGGTTACAAGTAATTTTGAATTATTTATGAGTATATAAGCATCCTTATAAAATACTACTGGGAAATATATATTTCTGGGTTAGATTTTTCCAGTCAATAAATTCTATCTCACCCCTACAATGTGTTTAGAAGGATAATGTGTTTGGAGAAAATAAGCGAAATCAGACCCAAATCCAAAGGAGACAAATCATCATTTAAAGGATTCAAAAGTTGTATAAAAGCAATTTTAGGCTCAAAGGCTGACTTGCAATGATAAAAGTCTGTTTTTCCCAGATCAGGATTCTCTTGAGTTAAACACAGCAAAAAAGGGAACTTTTTGAAGTATCCTGTGGATAACTCAATTCTAACTTCTCAGAGCCCCGTCTTATTTTGCAGTCTCCTACTCTATCTTACGAAGCTCAAGTACTAAGCCCAGTACTTGGCACACAGTTGCTATTCAATAAACAGTCATGGGGTAAATTAACGCCATATGGAAACCTTGCTTATCTTACTGCTCCTATGAAATTCCCTTCTGTCACTACACCATGACTCAATCTGAGGGGAAGACGTGTCTCATTCGGTAAGTGATTCCATCCCAAGATGAAAAGGCCAGCTGCATTTCCTTATTAGTCTACTTATTAAAATGCAAGGGGAAAGATATGGAAAATGTAGGGCGATAAACAAAATGCATTGTGGCAATTTCTTAGAGTAGAACACTGATTACTAGAAGAACCAAGATGTATAAAGCACATGCTTTGTTCTGTGCAAAGGGGTGAGCTGGGACACAGTGCTGATTTATAGAGCTTGGCCAAGATATCTGAGCAGTAAGCGACTCTTAGAGCAACCCCTAACCATCTAGCTCAGCGGCCACTCATCTGACGGTACCTGCCATTTGCTCGAGAATCCTTGGCAGAGATGCTCAGCAGTCATATTCTTGTGAAGACAAAACTTTACCCTACCTTGAAATCATTTTTTTGTTGTTGCAAGAGATTAAAAACAAACAAGCAAAAAACAAACAAACAAAAAAAAACCCCACAAATATAGTCCCAAGAATTCCACATCAAAATCGTACATACTTCTCTGACTGTTCTCAAATGGCTAAAATAAAATCCCAACCCTCCTATCCTTATCTTCTCTTGGTAAACTCAATATTGACTTTGCTAAAACTATGGAAAGGACGGGTGGTGAGACAGCTCAGTGGTCTAAAGTGCCTGCTTAGGCAAGCTAAGGCAGGCTCAGGGGACCGCAGTTGATCGCCGGCACCACACGCTGTGCCAGCCCTGCCCTCAGAGTGGCTGAGCTGCCCCCCACCTAAAAAAAAAAAAAAAAAACTAAAGAAAACTATGGAAAGCAATAGTCACACAGCTCTTCAAGCCAGTTCTATGGAAAATTACCTCCAAGATATCAAACTAGAGAAAAACAATATCCTAAACAGTGAGGTGGAGGGGAGTTTAGTTTACTAGCCTTTCAAAAAACAAAAAATTCAACAATTGAGAAACCTATTGCCTTTAAGGTTAGCAGTGGGCCTACAAAGTAAAGGTGTCTCACTGCGGGGACAAGTGGCATGCAGTTGAAGGTCTGGCAAGACTAACTGAAGCTAAGAACCTCCATCCTACAGAGAAGGGGTGGTGCTGGCAAGGAAGAGAAAATCCACTTGAGGATAATCATCTGAAAGCAAAGCCACCTTTCTACCGCTGTAATTGAGTGACTGCAAAGAGGCTCAAGCCATACAAAATGCCCCAACTCTCATTAGAATCCCATACTTGACCTTTCACAGCACATACATCACTTACAGCTTTAATTTGCTATAGCTGGAATCATACGCCTGCATCATTTATGCCCATCCTGCCTGCAAGCACAAGGCAATTACAATGGGACCTTGGTTCACAAACTCAATTCTCTGCAAGATTCTAGATGCAAAACCAATTGGACCAGGACCAAAATCAAATAGGTTCAATGTTGACTTTATGGGGAAATTTGATACAGCTCTCATCCAGTTGGATTTGTAAGTAGAATTATGAAAAGAATTAAAGTCTGTGAGCCAAGGTACCACTGTACATATCAGAAAGTTTCAGGAAAGCAGAGGTGTACACATCACATAACAGACATGAGTGACATAAGGCTTAAAATTTTATAGATACTTGAAAAAGAGAATACATGGATAGTCAGGAGTGACTTGTGAATAAGTTTCTGGGCCTTCTGGGTGGGTTCCTTTCTGCAAAATTGACTTTGATGCTGCGGTAGGAAAAGGAGTATAGAAATGGATCATTATTTTCAAAAGTACAGCGCATCCCTGCAAAGTCACAGTTCAAAGATTGCAGCTGCTCATTCCTGGATTTTGCCTTAGAACCTACCTCATAAAGGTTAGTAGAAACCCCCACAATTTCATAAAAAGTCCTCAGCAATTGTTTTGTGTTTTTTTTCAGGAACTTTGCAAATACCCTATCTGAGAACACTCAGTTCTCCTTCCTGCTGATTGGCCACTGCCCTGTAACCCGTTCCTGGCAGATGCACCAGCATTTCCCTATCAATACCAGCCGCCCTACTATGTGTAGCTAACTCTAATGTTCTCAGTTTTGTTCTTAAAGTCCTAAGATCACCAAGATGTTGCCAAAATGTCCTATACCTGCTAAGGCTTATTAATGAAACATTTCATTAAGTTACATAATTGTGGGAGATGGAACATGTTTATGGTTTCAACCCCAAAAATGGGGATTTATAGGTATTTTTATGACATATCTGAAATTTTCAGTTTTGCACAATTCATGGGGTGCTCTACAGTGGCACAACCACCATGAATTTCAGATGTTCACTGTATTGGTTGACTTCTACCCTCTAAAGGAAAAATAGCTGGAGATTTATGATTTTCAATGAGGCAAGATCATATAATTAAAATATCAAAAGATGATATAAATGACAAGTCTTTCAAAATAAAAACAAATGCATATCAGGGTAATTTTAACTTCAGGTTGATATGTTGGCCTGGAGGTTTCCCTTATCAGTTACCCAGGGACAACTTCTGGTCACTGCATCTTGTGTGTAAGGAAGAGACAGGTAGGCTTCATTCTTGATTAACAACCATAGCTCAGTCTTTCCTTTTTTCTTTGTTTCCCATCTCTGAGCAAGAAATCAAAAGCTGATCTAAAGTAGTGTCAGGAAAGAAAAAAGCAATTTGAGTCTATCCAACTAGCACACTAACAAGACTGGATAAATAAGATCAGGAACAAATTCAAAGAACAGAATAACCCCAATTTTTCTCAGAATGATGACAGGAAAAGAGGAAGTTGTTCTCTCTGACTCAACATGCTTCACTAATTACAACTAATCTGTGCAAGGGTCGATACACACATATCTTTTATTCTAGTGACTACAGAGAGTTTTTCAGGCATCTTCTAAAGCAGCTTAGCTCAGTTGTCTAAAGTGCCTGCTTCGGCAAATTCAGTCAGTCTCAGGAGACCGCAGCACCACATGCCACACCAGACCTGCCCTTGAGGCAGCCTGAGCCAAACAAACAAACACACAAAAAGAATCCTAAAGCACAAGTCATATGAGTATTGTCCAGCATTCCAATTATGCACATAAAATGCGTGGGAACACTCACCCTTCCAGGGCCTGTTCTCCTTTCCTCTACACTGGTTGTTCCCTTTTCTGGAATATCTCTACCCCATTGATATCTTCTCCAACGGAACTTCTGTCCAGTGTGTAACACTTCCTTGGCCCCCCTCCCCCTTTCAGGGTTCATCAAGCAGAGGGTAGGGACCATGGCGAGGATAGGGGGATGAGTGTCACCTGAGGAGGTTGTTAATGCAAAAAAACTTCAAGAGTTCGTTCCAATTTTTCCTGCCTTTTTTTTTCCTGATTCATCCCCTACAAAAGCCAACTGGCACTATGAGCCAAAAGCCAGCCTGACTGCAGTGAGTCAAAAGGAATAAACTGATTATCACTGGTTTCCATGAGTAAAAAGGAATCAAGAACAAAATGAGTTCATGCCCTATTGCAGCTCTGCCCCTACCCACATCCCTTTTCCATCTGAAAGGCTGATACACATTCCAAGCTTTAAAGTAACTCCAAAATACACAGTCTGCCATCAGCAACGGGTAGCACCGTGAACTGTGAAGAACCCATCTCCAAACTTCACAGAACATTGCCTACTGGGCTTGCTAAGGTGCAGAGGAGATTAATGGACAATGTTTGAGAAGACCTTCTGACTTCTGCTTCTTTTTACAGACATGCACATGCGTGAAGGAGTGCGAGTCTGGCTTTATTCCTAATTAGCAAAAGAGGTCATTCTATTTCTTATGAAACTATTTTACTGAGCTTTCAAATTAAGTAACATTTTTTTTCCTTTATTCTGAAGTTTAGCCTGAGTTTTTATAAAAATATTACTCCATCCAAATGACTTCTGTGTAGCTAAATCATAACAAAATAAAAATTAAAAGATGATTCGAGCAAGAGACAGTATTTCAGATGCTTTAAGAATAAAACTCAAGGGCCAGGGATATAGCTCAGTAGAATAAGTGGCAATAAGTAGAATAAAGGTCTTGAGTTCAATCCCTGGTACCACAAAAAAAAATAAATAAATAAATAAATAAATAAATAAAATAAAGCTGTGAAGATAGAAACATGCACAGTAGATTTGTAATAAGGATGGTGTGCCTGTTAATGAATGAATTTGAAAGATCTGAGCAATACATAGTCCACTGGAAATTTACAACCACTTCCATTTTAAAAATATAACACTGATGTGAGTAAACACAGGAAAAATTGAAATCAATATATGAGCAAAACAGCAAGACCACAGTAAGATGAGTAAGAAAGACAAGGACTACAATAATAGATTTAATTTAATCCTGGGTAGCCCAGTGGGACAAAAGGTAGAGCAGACAATTATGAGAAAGGAATGCGATGGTATTAAAATAGGACAGGGAAATCTGAGAAACCATATTTATAGCCTCAAAAATGGCAAGTATTACTTATTAAGTTGGACGTTTTTAAAAGTGAAGTTAAAATCAGCAACTCACTGTTTTATATGAGTCATGTGTTGTAAGTTCTTTCTAGAATTTCATATGCAGTACGAGTTGCTTTGTAGGAAGTGCTAGCTATATCTTAACATAGAATCTAGGACGAAGTACACAGATTCTTCCTCTGAAATTTCAACTCGCTTCTCTTAGAAACACTGACAGGACCTGGATGGAAAAAAATTTACAAGCACATAAAAACAGAAGAGTTTAAAGTAAGTCTTCAACTCTATACTGCCGTACAATTCCAAATTAGGAAGAAGAGTAAATGGGAGGATGCAACAGCACACACATCAAGACGTGCAGTAAATACGGAGCACAGGGGACACCCCTTCCTGGGGAAGCAAACACAACTCTGACACCCTCAAGGAAACAACACAAGGAGGAAAAATGAGCTCAAGTACCACCTGCAAGTGCTTAGGAGAACATGACTTTTTTTCTAAGAAGCAAACTCTAAAAGTCAATAAAGACCTGACCATGTGACAAGAGGACTTTTTTCCTCAGCACTATTTCCTGCCCATGAAAATATTTGCTGAATCACATTAACAGCAAAGAGGATCGTGTCATATATGATACTTTCCTCCATTTAGGTGGAAAATCCTGAATGTAGCAAATCTCAAATTTTAGAAAGCCAACCGTGATCCCAGCTTCAAAACCTAATCGTCACCTCCAGTCGTCATTGTCGCCATTCCAATCCTCTCAGACATTATTCCGGATTAAACTGCTCAGGGTCTCAAACAACTATGCTTTTAAATTTCCATTCAAACTCCAGGCTGTTCCTACTAAACATGCAATTTTAATTTAGTCAGCAGCACAACTTGCTTTTCAATTGTATGCTAGGTCTTTGAATTTTGGGTCTGAGTTTTAAAAATTCTTCATATGTTCTAGATAGAAGTCCTTTATTTGAGGGACAATTTACCACAATTTTTCCCCAATTCGTGGGTTTTCTTTTCAATCTCTTGGTGACTTCTTTTGATAAGTAAAAACATTTTGATGAGATGAGATCCCAAGTGTTGATTCTCTGAAGTATTTCCTGGGCAGTTTTGGTTTTTGCTCATGAAGTCTCTGCCTACTCCTATGCCTTCAAGATTATTCCTCAAAAACGAGGATCAGAGGTCCCATTCGACACAGATATTCCTCTCCTGGGTATTTTTCCTGGGTATGCTTCTAGGAGAACTGAAAAGCCACACTACGGTGATATCTGTGCACCGCCCTTTATAGCAGCACAACTTTTGGTAGCTAAATCTTGAAAACAAACCAAATGACCATCCACCAACGAATGGATAAAAGATGAGGTATTTTATACACTGGAGTATTACCCAGCTATAAAGAAAGATAAACTTGAGGTTTTCATGGGTTAATGGATACAAAAAGAGACCATACTCATAAGCGAATAATAAACTGGAGTCACATGCGTAGGCATCACATTGTCGCCCTAGCATAAGAAACTGAAAGGTAAATAAAATCCAAAACATACACTATATATTGTGAAAGGGAAAGAAAGTACTTAAAAAAGAATAACAACTGGGATGGGGAAAAGGGTGAAAAGGGGGAGAATACACACACACACACACACACACACACACACACACACATACACACACACACACACATGATAGCCAAGACAACTGTGACACTAATTTCTATTATTTCATTGAAAAGAAGTTGGTTCTTCCATCTGGTAATCTGAGAAACCACTTTGAAGACACCAATATGCAGTATAACAGTTGGTAACTTCCTATCATCTTGTTTTGAAATTCTGTATCATTTCTATTGGTTTTTAATTCTCTTTAAAATAAAAAAAATTAAAAAGAAAATACTTCAAGACAAAGCAAATTACTTTGTCTCTCCTTGACAATTAAAAGGACAGAGACTAGCTCAAAGCCAGCTTCTTATAAGAAACTTGTACCAAGGCAGGCTATAAAAGAAAGGCTTAATCAGTTCTGGCTTCTTACAGGCTCAAAATGTGCTAGTTTCTGCTTGTTGTTGCTGTTCTTTTTTTTTCACTTGAAAAAGAGAAAGAGAAGTTCTATCCTAATTACAAAAAGCTTTCTTACAGTAGTAACTAATTTAAGTACAAAAAAATCTCAGTGAAAAGGGCTACAAATAAAAACACCAACAGTATTATAAAAGCAAAGTAAGAAAAGAAAATTGTGTTTTCTTTTAAACTTCAGCAGGGACTTTGCTGTATTTTGTTAAGTATTTTAGCACTAATAGTAGAATCCTAAGGGGCCAGGGAGATGGCTCAGTGGAATAAGCGCTTCCCTGGCAAGTGCAAGGGCCTGAGTTCAATCTCCAGTTCTGCCAAAAAACAAAACAAAACAAAAACCCCACTAATTTAGACTCCAGATGGAAAAAGACACTAAAGTATACACCAAAAGATTATGACATGAGTGGATTAAAGAAAAACCTTCACTACATTTCTGATAACATACATCCCAAAATAATGACTTTAATGGCCACTAAGAAACAGTGAGAAACACCAAACACTCCCCAAAGCCTCGGGGGACCTTGACCCTTCTCTGCTCATTTCTACCTTCCTGACATTTCTCTCAAATTCTTTCCCATAAATTTTAAGGAACAATGTTTAAACCCATTACTTACATTATTTTCTAAAGCTTGCCATTTTCCCTACCCTGTTTAAAATTTGCCGATTATCGAAAGCTAGCATTGGCATTTCACCCGCTTTCAACCTGGCACACCACTGCACAAAAAAAATCAATAGAACCAGCAAAT
The DNA here is from genome assembly GCA_004027165.1 of Ctenomys sociabilis. NCBI lineage: Eukaryota > Metazoa > Chordata > Mammalia > Rodentia > Ctenomyidae > Ctenomys > Ctenomys sociabilis. The sequence goes on along the minus strand of PVKA01006039.1, from coordinate 13,001 downwards.
CCAGTCAATTTTTCTGCTTTAAGACTTAACATATAGAAACAATGTGCCGTCCTGGTGCTATTCTGAGCTCGCTGGCACCTGCCGCTTCTCTGGAAAGTGGTAACCGTGTCACCAAGAAATCAACACATTCTGCTCATGTTTTCATAGATTCTGCATGACGCATGTACCAAACAGAGTCAATGCTTAAGCTTTTACAACACTTGTTACACTCAATGACACGTTGCCACTCATCATCCTCAAAATACCTCCCCCCACATGCACACACCCTTTCAAACATGCTTATCCTATTGTTCTTATAGTTTTCTAAAGCAAGGTTCCAGTCTTTCCTGAGTGTCTTTAGTTACACTGTTGGGACTGCCATGATGTCCTGAATGGATTCAGAATGTTCACCTTTCCTGGTCATTTTGACTTCAGGGAAGAGCCAGAAGTTGCACAATGCCTGCTCCGCGCACAAGAGAGATGAGGACACACTGTAAAGCCTTCGTGCATCTGCCTTGTCATTGGATAACACTCAGCAGGATTCACCATAATTATTATCACGCCTGGTAAAAACGTTCATGAAAGAGGCTTCCATGAAAGAGAACTGCCTGGAAAAGCTGCAAGAAGGATGCAATAAGTGTCCTAAGAGAGGGGGAGAGGGCTGATGAATGGCAATGTATCTTTTATGGTAATAAATCCCAGTGTACACATTCACTGTGTGAATTATTTTGACCACATTTCTTACGTATGTGTGAAGTCAGAAGTGCTGATTCAAACAAAAGCATCAGGCTGTATCAAATCCTATCACCAGATAGGAAGGAAGGAAGGAAGGAAGGAGAAAGGAAGGAAGGAAGGAAGGAAGGAAGGACGGAAGGAAGGAAGGAAGGAAGGAAGGAAGGAAGGAAGGAAGGAAGGAAGGAAGGAAGGAAGGACGGAAGGAAGGAAGGAAAGAAGCAAGCTTGGGGGAAGGCAGAGAAAAAGACAAAGAGAGATAGATGGGAGGGAGAGGAGCTAGAGGAGACGAGTAGTGGTGGAATGAGGAGGAGGAGGAGAATATAGTGTGAAAAAGAGGGAGAGAGAGAGAGAGACTGGTAGCTGGTCCAGGGCACACAGGCAGGAGGGCCGAGCCTGCATGTGACGGTGCAGGGCAGCAGTAGTGGCCAATTTTAATCAGCATACTTAAATTTAGACTAAAATGTGCAAATCTCCTCCACCTACATCTGTTCAATATATACTTTAAAAACACAGAAGTCCTTAGATGTTACTTCTAGTCCTGTTCCCTGTGTGAAGAATGGCAGAAGAAACATTTTTCTCTCATCAGAACAAGCAGTGAATCTGTTTATAGTCAAACATGAGACTGACAGCGGAGCTACCCTCCATAAACACAGCAGATCTACCCTCCGGGGGATTCTGGCAACTGCCCACAAACACTTGCTGGAAAACCAATCAAGTTTTTAAAAGGGCCTTCAGTGATACTCCCCGGATGCAGATTTCTAAAGAGAAAATCACAGGGCATTTCTCTTTAGTCTCTTCATCAAAAAACAAAGAGTAAAAATTTAAATTTCTCCTCCAGAGGTTAAGGAATACCTGCCTAGAAAATGATACTGGTCTTTAAAAGTTTAATATAGCTTGTGCTTTTAACCATATATTTTCAGAGGAAAATTTTTGTCTTCAAGTTTTTTTGAACTTGGGAAAAATTCTTTATACAGAAATTATCGTCTGACATAATCACTCCATTGGTTGCTAACCAGAGCTACCAGGAAATGCTTGAGGGCCTGCCAAATGCATGTGAAACTGTATGTGAAATGTATGTGTCTACTGGCAAATACGAGCATTTCTGGGATCCGAATCAAAATTCTTATTGGAACTCAAATGGCCCAGGAGTTTTTGTAGTCCCACCAGCCCTGTGCCAGTCTCCCAGTCGCTCTGCACCCCTAATCCCACTAGGACGGTCCTCTTCATCCCAGCCACATCGGCCCACGCCGGGTGTGCGGCCCTGGGGTTTTGACTCTCCTTTCCCTAACGCTAACAACTAGATCCGGCATTCTTGGTGTGCGTACTGGGGAGTGCTGCGCCTTCTCTAGAAAAAATGCTGACTCCAACCCTTTGCTTTCTAACCAGGTTGTGTTGTTGTTGTTATTCTTATATAAAATTTCTTAATTTTTTTTGGCAGGGAGTGTTTACAGGGTCTCACTACTAGACTGGATTCGCAGTAATCCACCTGTTTACAGCCTCCCAAGAGCTGGGGTTACAGCGGGGGTACACACCACCATGCCCAGTCTCAATTGCTGTCTCAGCGCACCCTGGTGGACAGGCCAGCAAGGCAGGCCCTAGGATCAAACCCCCATCCCCTGCGCCTGCTTGCTGGTGTTTTAATCCACTGAGCTATTTTGGCAGGCCCTCAAAAATTGTTACTTTTTATGTAGTCTAATTTGTTTTTTTTTTTTCTCTTGCCATATATGCTTTTGGGATCATAGATATCATTGCTGAAACAAAGGTAATAAGGATTTTTTAAATTTTTATTTATTTATTGAATACAGGATCTCACTATACAGTTTGGATCTCATATAACCCTCCTATGGGGCCTCCCCAGCATTGGAATTACAGGCATGCATCACCATGCCTGGTTTAAGATTTACTCTTTTCTTCTGAGTTCTATAGTTTCAACTGCTATATTTAAGTGTACACTCTTTTTTGAGCTAATTTGCTATAGAGGTTCAGTATCATTTTTCTCAATATGTATATCCAGCTGTCCCTATACCATTACAGAAATGACTGTGATTTTACTCTTGCAATATTTTAGCATCACTGCCAAAAATCAGTAACCCATATATGTAAGGATTTATTTCAGGACTCTGAAATTATTGTGTTGACCAATATGTCTACCCATGGACAACTTAAATACCTCCAAACTAAAATGCTTGAAAATAGAAATAGTTCAGGTTTTGGTTCTTTTCAGATTTAGAAAATCTGGATAGACTTTACAAATACAGCATCACCAATCCAAAGATCCAACATGCTCTGACCAAGCTGCGGATTTCAGAGCTCTTCAAACTCCTGCATTAGGGACTTTTGAGTCCCCCCCCCCACCCAAAGTAGATTATTTTTCTACATTGCTTTGGCTATTTTAAGTGCCTCACTTTTCCATGTAAGTTTCTGAAATCAGCTCATTTCTTTAAAAGGAAAGAAGACAGTTGGGATGCTGATAGACAGTGTGTTCAATCTGTGGGTCAACTTGGGAGGTATTGCCATCTTAATATTAAGTGATATTAATATTAAATATTGCCATCTATGGACATAGCATGTTCAGGTTATTTGGATCTTTAATTTGCTTTAATTTCCATGGAAGTTTTACTTCCCCGCAGTTCCAGCTTCCCATACTTTTATACTACTGCTATTAAACATGCTATATATACATATATGTGTACACGTGTGTACAAACAGCACACATACATTAATTTGTACAGTTGTTTCTTGAAGTTGAGCATAGACATGTGTATGTGCACAAATGGTTCAAACCATTGTATTAGTTTATAAACTTGTCCCTTGAAGTTGAAAGAGAATTAATTTGTTATATTAACCTCCTTGTTTACATTTTAAATTCTCTTTCATTTCTTCCTGTATTTCTGAATTTCCATCTGATGTCATTTTCTAATGGAAGCCCATGTGTTTCCACTCACTGGATTTGTACTATTGTTCTCCAATATACAACCTTCTTATAAATACCAGGCCCAATAATACAAATATTGCTTCATTAAGTTTTTTTTTTTTTAATCAACCAAAATAGAAAGAAAGGAACTGTGTAATTATGTTTTCTGTAGATAAAATCACATTTAACACTCCCTAGGAAATTTTGTTCTACGAGTGTGTGTGTGTGTGTGTGTGTGTGTGTGTGTGTGTGCGTGTGTGATTTCAAACTAATGCCTATGCCATCTACTTGCAGGTTAAAGGACTTTCCTTGGTACTTCTTGAAAGGCAGGTGTGTTAGCAACCAATTCTGTAAGGTATTTTAAAACTGGAAATGTCTTTTGTCTTTAATTTTGAAAAACCGTTTCACTTGCTACCATATTTAGATTAGCTTTTCATTTTCAGAACTTTTAATGGTGTCTCACCATCTTCTAGCCTCTAATATTTCCATTAAGCCTGCTGCTAATAAGATTGGGATTCCTTTGATTGTGATGTATCAATCTCCCTGTTCTGTTTTAAGGATTTTTTCTACCTTGCAACAACTTAACTATGATCTACCAGTGTGTGCGTCTTTTGTGTCTGCTCACATAGAATGCATCAAACTTCCTAAACGTGTTAATGCTTCCCATAAAGTTAGGAAGCTGTCAAGTATTTTTCCTGCCCCTTTCTCTCTGACCTGCTTTCTGGTGCCTTGCATATGAGGTCCCACATTTTTGCGAGGATGTCATTTTTCAATTTTTTGTCACTCCATTCTTCAGATTTATCTACTTTAAATCTGTTTTGTGTTGGCCACCACAAATCAATTGCTAAAATATGTAGGGATTTTGGTTTTCATTTTTGCTACTGTGTTTTTTTAATAATTTTACCGAGAAACAAATAGCAGTGAGACAGTTTCAAGACCAATTAGTAGGATGGTTTCAATAATTAATACATTGCATATTGCTGTCTTAGTGGTTGTTCATAGTACAAGACGCAGACATGATAGGCCATTCATAAACACTATTAGCACAAATCCTTCTATTCACTAAATTAAGAGAAAGTAGCTGTGTATCTGTAATTTTTGTTTGTTTTGTTTGTTTTTTGGTGGAACCAGGGATAGAACTCAGGTCCTTGCGTTTGCCAGGCGAGTACTTATTCTACTGAGCTATCTCCCCTGCCCCGTTACTGTATTTTAACTCCAGAATTTCTTTATAATTTATATGTCTATTTATATTTCCTACTGATAGAACATTTTCATCAAACCTTCCTATAATTCTTAGTCATAGCTCCCCTAGTATCTAAGACAGACACCCATTCTAAGATATTTAGATTAGAATGGGTGCTTTCAAGTCTTTACACCTAATAGCTGAGAGTTTCTACTGTGTGTTTGTTTTCTTATATGTGGGACATGTATCTGTTTCTTCTATATATCTAGTATTTGTTGGAAAGCAGACATCGCATGCAACTAGTATAACAATCCCAAATGTTATGCTTTCCTTACTCTGTTCTTTGCTTACGTCTTCAGCGACTTAACTAGGCTAGTTCAATGAGCTCTGCTTCTGCCCTACTGAGTAGCATTCCTGCACATATTTCCCTTCCTATCTCTCTGTTAGTCTGTCTACTCTTGATGGGGCCGAGCCATTAATTAGACCAGGGTTATGCTTATCTCTCCTGAACCCTTCAGGTTTTAATCATTATTTGGAAGGAGATTTGCCTTCAAGGTTGCTTTTTCCTATTTCAGGGACTTTCATTTTATCCTCCACATTTACTCAAGAAAGAGCAGCATGGCTTCTCCCCAATCTCCAGTTCCTTCTGAGGAAGGAACCTGTGCACACTCAGTTTGCCGACTGCTAGGGATGAAGGTAGCGCTTTCCTAGGAGTTGCTCTTAGGTCTGAAAAGCTCATTGCTCAGTGACTGTTGGACAGAAATACGGTTAACACTTGCGCTGGTGAACTTCCATTCATCTTTGATGAGTCTGGGTGTGGACAGGGCTAACGCTTTTATGTGCGATGTGCATCATACTCCAATTTGCTCTCAGCCGAGTTTGTCTAGCACTGTGCTCAGCCCTCCACAACCCTCAGAGTTTGCTGCAGTCCTCAGTGAGTTCTCCCTGGCCGTCTCTTTTCCTGGTCCTCCCTACCTGCCTCTAGTCGATCTTCTGCAACTGGGGGCAGAAAGACTTTAAGGGCCAACATTCTGTCTCTCTGAGCACGAAACCATGGCCACAAACCAAGCCTCCAGGAGGGGGAGCCCGAGAGTTCCACCTGCCTGTGACTTAAGTAGGGCAAATTGTGCTGCTGAGATATACGTCCATCGAGCCCTCCCCTCTATTCCCAGACACCTCTAAAGAACTGCGTAAAATGATACTTGGGACAGTCTCAAGCTATAAGTTTAATCTGGAAGACCCACATAATACCATTTGAGCAAAGAAATGAAGCAGACACATTTGAAACCTTCAAACACGAGTTTGAGAAATGAAGAAATTTATGTTCTAACTTAATTTTTATATTAAAAATAATTTTTCTTATGGGTCTTAAACTTGTATCTTCAAATAATCAGAACTACTGTTCACTTACATTGTCAAGTCACTGTGAGTTACACTGCATATAATCACAACGGGATCCTGCAGTCAAAACGTTGGAGGTATCATAATTCTATGTAACTGTAATTCTACCATGACTCCTGTAATTCTATGTGAGTCAGAAAATGAAGAAAGCCTTTTTTCCTCTGGAATTATCCAAAATCCTGTTGCTGTCCATGGTAAAGAAACATACATTCTGCTATTAATAACATAATATACAGAAAAAAAAATCACTTCCGGTCTGGTTTCTCTCAATTCAGTTGTCATCCTTAGTCTAAGATGACAATACTGAAAACCCTCTAGGAGGAGGAGAGGGAAAATTTCAGCTAAGGGAAAAGAAGAGGAATGTTCTACATTCCCTTTCCTGGAAGTCCTAGACAAGAGCACACAGCAGAATCCTGCTAATGTTGACTGATTTACTATGGGTTAAAATAAGCCCCAAGGAAATCTTTACTCTGTTTTACTCTCAAAAGTCTACCCTTAATCTTCTGTGCATATCTAAACCAAATAAATTCTTCAAGGTCCCCTTCAAGTTGTGCCCCCGCCACACAGCCTTTAGTCTATGGAAGTTTACAAGCTCTGTACAACTCCTGACCACCCACAGCCCTGACGATCTATACAAAGTGTAGACCCTGAAGACTAGTTTAAGTATAACCACTTGAGCTATTTAACAACTGTTTCTCTTTGATTATAATGAATTAGTCTTCCAGAGAACTTCTTCTCCCCCTCCAGTGTACTCAGCTTATATTCTGTGCTATTCTCCTGCTGAAATAAACTCTGCCGCCATTAGACTAAAAAAAAGGAACTAAGGAGAGCTTCCTACCTTTGGTTTTCCAGGGCTCCTCAAAACAGCTGTGGCACCCAAATTGGTGCATTGAGAAACAATCTATTCCAAGAGTACAGCATGTCTACTCAATACTCTTCCTTCAATCCATGCAAGTCAGAATAAACAGAAGTTGTGGCCATTAAAATTCAACACCACTTTCCTTATTCATTCAGTCCAACAGAATAGTCTTTACAATTATCATGGTATATGAATAGAAGGTCCAAAACAATTCACCTTTGGCTTTATGAGGAAGCTTTATACAATTCTAAGTTCAATTAATTCTACATAATTTCCTAATACAAAATCTAGCAAGGTCAAGGATCATTAGCTTAATTACATCTCCTCCTTATTACACTGCTGACTTTCTAAAAGCCATTTACTTATAACTTTTTTTTGGCTGAAATACAATAAAAATAGTTTATTACTATTGCATTCTTTGAATTGATTGGGTATGCTCTACAAATAGTTATAGGAATAGCATCTTCAAAAAAATAGTAAATCTTTCAACATCTAAAACAAATCCAGATTCCACAAGACCTATGTTTGTCTAATTATAGCTTTGTATTTTGATGTGGTTTTCAATGTAAATACATTTTTAAGACTTGCAATTGGAATGTATTCTATTAAAAGCAGATGTTAAAAGTTTCAAAGTACCAAATCCTTGTTATGCATCCCCCCAAAAAAAAATCTGAATTGACTTTTTATAAGATATTTGGTGTTTCAAGCATAATTTTAAGTAATCAATCTAAAAGGCAAATATAACTGTCCAAATCAGCCAAAATACCTCTGTCAGAACAACTAAAATAATTTAAACCAATACAAAAATCTAGACTTGTGCTATTCAGTTGATTGTTCAGCCTGTCACCCAGTGAACAATGAAATCTCCATTTTGTTATAACAAAATGTTTTTCAAATTCTAGAACTGAATCCTTTACTTATGTAAGCAAAGCAGAAGCAGGATTCACAGGAGACACAGAACCCCTCTTTTTCCTTTCTATAGTTGTCAGGATTTCAGGATCAGACACATACATTCCCTCTAATTCCTCAACAGAGCAGAAAAACAAAAGCGTTTTAATGGCAATTACTGATTCATGTAAGAATGTTTAGGGGAATTAAGTTATGCAAAACATATGAAAGCAGCTGAATGATAAATGTTTCTTTTCTCATCATCATTATGAATTTTTACAACATGAAAAAAACTTCTTTAGAGGTTAGGTCATCGAGTACAATGGAAAGATTAAACGAGATACTAAATGTCCAATTCCTTGATATTTAACATCTGTATTAAATGTGAATTTTAAAGAATCCCTTCACTACCTCCTCCCCCATTTATAATAAATAGCAGATTTAACTATCTATCTCTCTAATCATACTTCCAGAGGCTGAAGCTCAACAACAAATAGTTCATAGCCTAATTTTTTGGGCAGAGTAGTTTAATCTGATAAACAGTAGAAACCCAGGATGAGATTCACTTGTGTTGCATTAAATGGTTACACAGATATTGGGTTTTTTTTTTCTTTTTGTTTTTTCTTGTATTTTAGGGAAGGGTCTACAGAGTGTTCATGGTCTCACTACTAGATTGGACTTGTATTTATCCGCTTGTTTACAGCCTCCCAAGTACTGGGATTACAGGTGCACACCACCACGCCCAGTCTCAATTGCCATCTCAGCGCACCCCAGGGGTGGGACGGCATGGCAGGCCAGGGGATCAAACCCCCATCCCCTGAACCTGCTTGCAGGCACTTTTTAAAATAATACAGATTCTTCTTATTCAGCCTTACTAACTTCCGTGTGCAAATTTAAACCATGAGTAGAACGTACCTTTGCAGATGTTAAAAACATGATTAGACATTACTTACTAAAAGAATATTTAATGGAACTGGATCTCTGGTGTAAAGAGGTAAATAAAAAGTGTCATCAGGTGACATCTGGTAAAGGCTAACCACTGTGGCTGTCTGCTTCTAACCACTATTTCCATGCCACCCAAGCAGTGGCCCTCACTTTTACCGCATACAGAAACTCATGTGTACAAAGCTCAAATCATTCAGACAAACTTTCATTTGACGGGACAAATGCCATTTTTAGGGTGCACCATTGTCTACGTGCTTGTCAAAATTGGCTAGAATATGGAAAAGTTTTCTCCAAATGTGTCCATGGAAAAATTTTATAAGCATAACTCTAGTAATTGAAAATTGAACATATGGGGAAAAAATACAAATTCAAATTGTTTTTAAAGTATATATTCTGGTCTCTACATACACCAAATATGGTACTCACACAAAATTCTTCACATCCACATTCATGACTTAATCAGGAAGAACACAGGTTCTGGGTGGGGCGAGACGGCTGAGCCTGAGCCCTCTCTCCGCTCTGCCCAATGTGACTCACCCAAGATATTAGCTCTCTAGAGTGGGAACTGAGAATGACACTGCCTCACAGGAGTGAGGAGGCTGCGAGCTAACATATATAATGCACGAAGAACAATGGAGGGTGCTCGGTGGACAGCCTGTGCAGCGCGCCTTCTGGTTTCCATGGTTACTGTTCTCGTCACATTTGCTATTGATCCTATCACCCTATCCCCCACAAGACACAAGACTGACCAGAAACTTCATTCAGAGATAGTCCTTACTCCCCAAATCATTCCAAATTAAATTCTCATTCTCTGTTCATAAGTTTGCACCATATTTAATTCAATCTTTATTTGGTCATGGAAGATCCTGAGGTGATTTAAGGTTACTATCCACACTAACAATCACTGATCACGCTGACAATGGAGAAGAGGGTGGACTAAATGTTTGCTGATATTGCTAGAGCATTCCTCAAAATTGGGCAAGTGTGTATATGTGTGGATATTTAAACATAGGCATCATAGAAAACCATTTTTTCTACTTTCCCCTTACTCCTTATGAAATAAGGTTGCTGCTATTTTACATTAGCAGGTTAATATGCTACTCTGGCATATGATGATGTCAAATTATAATCTGGTTAACCAGCATATATCTTCTCAGCTAATCTCATGTGTAGGAGTTCAAAATAAAGCACAGATGAAGAAATCATCACAGTAAACTTAAATATGTTTCACAAGCAAACTACAAAATTCTTCTGTCTTTAGGTCCTTTGAGGAAAGGAAACTGAAAGTCCAAGATGCTTATCATTACCACTGGTCTGACTGTCTCGAGAGTAACCCACTTTCTCTTACGTGAAAGGGCAAGGTGCTCAAGCGAAGAATCTTCTATTCTCATCCTGAAAATGTCTCGGCTGTGACAGTAAAATCAACACTGGCACTTCATTACATACCAGTGCATTTGACCAGTCTCACTTTCAAAAAGACAGATCACAGAAAAATTAGTTGACTATTTTTAAATATTTAAAGAAAACCAGAACTTCCAGCTTCCACTGTATATAAGAACAATCGCTTGAAATACCGCCATAAACATGGGCCCTGGCGTGAAAAGCTATTAATTTTACTGGAAATGAATCATGAGGGACCAGGATGTCTGCAGACAGTAAGTGTTGCATTTCCCATAAAATAGGGAAGTATCTGCACGCATCCTGAAAAATATACTTTCCTTAAACCAAATTCTAAACGTCTCAAGGAAATGAAAGGCATAGATTTTTCTTCTCAACAGGATAACGTTATATAAAACACTTTCTTCAGTAAAATGTCATTCTGCAGCACTTTTACTCTCTACAATACAAGGAGAAAAACAAACTATTTTTTTAAGCCTTTCAGAAACAGATCTGAAATGCAGCGCTCAGAACCAAGACCCAGGCCTGCTAAAAGAACTGCTAAACATGCTTATCAGGTGTCGTGATGGAGATGTTTCATAAATCCTGCATGAAACTGGAGGTCAACAGTATTGTCATCAATAAGCACAGGTCACCGCATCGGCAAAGTTTCTTACCTACAGTTTGTGAAATGTCTTAACGACAGAGGTGACTTGCTAAGCTGGCACTCGATACACATGTGCTGCTTACGTGCAAAGAGGATACTCATGCCAACAGTTCAATTAGTAGTTTTGATGACACATAAATCATAGTTCAGCAAGCTGAAAACTGACTACTATGCCAAACAAAGCATGAAGTCTCAGTCTCGGGCAAAACATGAGACATCTTCTTTATCTGAATTCTCTTGGTGTAAAAAGTGGTGCTGGAAGTTGAGGAGGGCATGGTCTGTTTTTCTGAGAATAGAGTTGCTGGACACAAGACTTTCCAAGTCCTCTGTCAAGCAACAATTCCAGCTGTCTGGCTCTCCCAGGTGTCTGTATTCTCCATTCCCATTCCTTGCCAATTAGCTTTTCCATCTCTGCCAGGGTCTATAAGAAGAGATATGGACAGCCGGCAAGATAGCAGGGGACTAAAGCACCTGCTTAGGCAAGCTTAGGTAAGTGCAGGGTTCGATCCCTGGCACCACATGCCACACCAGCCCCATCCCCAGGGGAGGGCTGAGCTGGCCACAGAGTCCAGGCATAGTGGTACATGCCTATAATCCTAGCACTAGGGAGGATGAAAACAGGAGGATCAATGAAGGTCTGAGCTGCTTAATGAGACCCTGTAACAACCAAATACATTTAAAAAAAGAAGAGATACGATGACCACTCAGGGCACTACATACAAATTCATCATGGAAGAGTTTTCAACTATTTATGTCAGCCAGAGAAAATGTGGTTTTCATATTTACTGTTATTCCCATTAATACTTTCACCTTGAGCTTGCTACTATGACATCAATGATTTTCTTGTTTTTAATCCTTGCTGGGCATGTAAGTATAATTATTTATAAATTTCTCCACTCTCGGTCAGCTAGCTTGTTAATTTCATAAATACTTAGAGTCTATGTGTCAGCTACAGTGTCACTTTCTATAGACACTGACCTAAGGTTGTCAGAAACCAGCTATACTGCAATAGAAGGCTATGAAATATTCAACTACATGATGTTTGGGTTTGCATCTTTCTGAGAATAACAAAATGCCTGGGCTAAGTCCCTCCCTGCACCCAACCAGTCATTGGTCCAGCTCTCCCATTCAAATCCATCCTTTTCCTGTATGGACTGGCAGTGTCCTGGTGCTAGGCAGGTTTCTGCTCTGAAACAATTATCAGTGGAAACAACCCTGGATCATGTTCCTAGCTACAACTTCTAGGCTGAAGACAAAATTCAAGCTATAACCCCATTCGTTGGTCTTCGTCTCTTCTTCTCACACATGTCACAGGCTAGATCAAAAGATCTAACATGGAACAGAAATGTCAGAAGTAGATCTAAGATATTCCACATTTTAAGTACAGTGTGACCATTTAGCTGAGTTCTAACATCTAATAGGAAAATATCAATCCCATTATCACTTAGTAAGGATTGGACTTCTTGGTTTTTCTGCCCACCTTTTATTTCCACCTATATTAGCACTCAGATTTTAACCAAACACAAATTTACTTCTGAACAACTACTTCTACAATGGTTGAGACTTTTGGAAACATGCATTATAACATTACAAATAAAAAGAGTCAGGGCAATATCACTTGAAGGAGATTATCTACTGCCGTACCGGGCTAGTCCTAGTTAAATGCATGTTCTAAAATTCTAACCTTTGCTATTTGCACACGGTCCGCAATACGTAACAGTTTCAAAATTTTTTTTCTTATTAAAGTTCATGCTACTGCCAGAAACCCTGTCCTATCTCAGAAAGTGCAAGAATACTCACTTGCTTGGCCTTCGTCTTAGAGATGGTGTCAGAAATAGGTTTCTTTCTCTCCTTTACAGCAGTCTTAGAAAATAATTCCTCAAATTCATGGCAATCTATGGATGGCTCTTCAATTTTTTCCCAAATAAGTGATAGGCTGGAGTCTCTAAAGTTAAGCAAAAGAATAATGAAAGGGCCATCAAACAGAATTACACTGTGGTGAGTATAAAGAGAAACAAAGAAGATGAGGGGAGGGGAGGGGAGGGGAAGGCAG